>JBAKGM010058640.1:0-15276 GCA_037177215.1 Asparagus racemosus
TTCAAGTGATTAATAATATTATTGTTTTTTATTAAAATTTTGTGTAATTTTTTGAATGTAAAATTTCAAATTTAAAATAGTTAACAAAATTTTTAAAAAAATTTAAAACTTTAAAACCCGGTATAAGAGTGGTATGGTTTGAATTATAAATAACACATTTAAAATTTGCTCTTTTTTTTTACCAAGGTGTTATAATAAAATTTGTACTAATATAGTGCGGATACATTTAAAAAAAAAGATAATTGTAATTTTTAATGTTTCAATGGAGACTAGAGAGTGATGCAATGAATTGGTCTAAATAAATACCAATCATGTGGTATGCTGGAGACATAGCTAGGGACTCTGCCCTTCAGATATTTGTCTACACTTGAGTGTGGACACCATAACTTGTTCTAAAGCGCCTTTTGACATACATTATAGCATTACCTTAAAATTTCTATTTCTTTCATTTTTCTTTTATTTTTCTTCCAAAATTTTCAGAAAAAGAGAAACTTTAGTCTGGATTTAATCTTGGAGTCTCATTTCCTGACAAATCTTTTATTACTGGACAGATTTAGGATCAGGGAAAACATAAACTTTATATAGACAGAATTTGGAATTGAAACGAAAAAAAACTAAAGCAAATGCAAATTTTGTTCATATTCTATTCTTCTCGTGTATGCAATTGTCAAATATAAGATCAATTGATAATTAATCTTTGAACATCAAACATCTACCATTAAACAATACATAAAATTGTGGATAAATTTCGTGTAGTATTTTTTTATTTTGAACTCTTAAGTAAAAGTTTTTTCTTTTGACTCTTTTATCCTCATGGGTGTCTACTTGTTAAAAAAAAAAAAAAGTAATTTTCTCTTCCTCTGAAGAAAAAAGAGTTTAAAAAAAACTCTGGGGCTGCAAAAATAAAACTTGAAGAGTAGTAGGTTCAAACCAACAATACAACTTGGTGTCTATTTGCAATAATCCTAAAACTATAAAACATCATCCAATGTATAAAGCTATTTCAAAAATAATGCTGTCACATATACGGGAGTTAGAACGTCGGACTAATTAGTCCTTGTAATATCATAATTCTGGGGGCTAAGGGCCCAACAACTCGGAAACTTTTCTCAGAAAATATTTGACACTGAATTGGGTCGGGTCCAAGTGCGGTCAAGGATTCAGATTCGCAAATCAGTTGGTAGAATCCGAATCCTCATCACTCCCGCGCTCGCTCTCTCTTCTCCACTCGAAAGCCTTGAAAAACCCATTTCTTCTTGTTGTCTCTCTGATTCTGATTCTCTCTCTTCTTCGATCAGCAATGGCGGGTCAATCCGATATCTGCAAATTCTTCCTCAAGCCGGAGAACCTGGCCGACATCCGCATGCGCAAAAACTCCGCCGGTTGCTCCTCTTTAGGATCCGACCCGGATCAACCCCAACCCCAACAAACCCTAACCAGATCCTAATACATCTCGACTCCCGCAGCACCGGGGCCCTCGAGACCGAGGCTGAATTCTCCGGCGACGCCCGTGCCATCGACAGTCGCATCCTGAAACATGCTGATCAAACCGTACTCGGATCCAAAGGTGGATCCGATAAGATCTACAGGTAGAGCTGGATAGGAATTGAAATTGAGTCAAATACTGAGATGTTCCTTTTTTTTGTTCATTTAAAATATTTGAATTCCAGTCCAAATTCTAATATATTTCTTTGAATTTAAGCGTGAATATTTCTTTGAATTGCTATCTTGACAGTTTGATACTCCAAAGTTTTCAAATTGGTGTTAATTTGATTTTTTTTGACGCCCCAAACCCGTAAATTTGTACTTTAGTTTCCCCAAAGTAAAGAAGCTGAAACTTGGTGAGATAATATGTTTCAAATTCACATCTTAATGTGTTGGGATTATATCTTTGATTCTTTGTATAACATCATGAGAATTAGATAGGATTAGAGGCCTATCATGATTAGGAGATTGGGTTTCATCATAATAATGAGTTTTTATCCTATTCTTTAGAAAGTTAGGTTAAGAATAGGGCTTTGATTTCCCTGTACATGGTCTTTTATTATTGGAGGAAAAATCAAGGAGGAAAGGAGGAGGGAGACCTATTCTTGTAATCTAGGTCAACAGAGAGCGTAAACCGGATTTAAGAATAGTGTGCAAGAGAAGAGAGTTTCACAGTCATTGTGCATGTAAAAGATTGCAAGATTGTGAGACGGTTTAACAGTCTTTGTCCGTCCAAAAAATTGTGAGGAGAGGGTTTTGGAGAGAATATGAGAGATTGATTTTGTTGTGAGGTTGAAAGATTCAGAGACGAGAGTTGAGTGATTCATCTTGTAGTTCCACCTGATGCATAATGGATTTTCTTGTATTATTACCCTATGGATGTAGGTCGAAGTTGGTCGACTGAACCATGTAAATCGCGGTGTTCTTCTTCTTGATTGTTAGTATGTTCTATCTTGTGATTTTGGTTGGCTTTGGAGTTGTAGAGATTGTAGTAGGGGAATGGATTAAAATTCCTAACAAGTGGTATCAGAGTGATGGTGATGAATTCAATAGTGAGTTCACAAAATAGACGTCATGCAAGATTGAGGAGCGGTGTTACAAGAATCAAGATGAAGGAAAAAAGGAGACCATTGCCGGCGGTGGAGGGAGGTCAGGACAGGCTCAGCCAGTGTAGAGGTCCGGCAAACAGCTCCAGAGCTGTGATGAAAGCCGTCAGAATCAAGATGGCGGCAGTGATTTTCTAGGGTTTGATGTTTGCGTGAAAATACTAAGAGTAGAAATCTTGCATGTGTGAAGCATGTGTTGATGTTCATGTGAAAAAAAAAAAAATCACATATCGGTTTTGTGTGGGGTCCACGTGAATAATTATGAGGAGAAAAGGCAGGTGTGATCTGGTTGTTTAATTGGGACACGCGATTTGGTGTGTGCTACATATGGTGTTTGATGTTTGAACAAATCCCACGACTGAGATTTATCATGGTGTAGATCGGTGAATCAAAGGTGGATTTTGGTGATCTAGGAGTTAATTTCTAGGTTTTGTAGTGCTCTGAGCATGATGGAGGGGTCTGATTCTCCAGAGAATGCTCAGATTGAGATTGGTGTAGAGAAATAGATGTGATTCTAACAAGAGAGTTTTCATCATGCAATTATTGGAGTCATCATGGGAGCAATAGTTGGTTGATGTGTGTATCCTTGAGGAGATAGTGCTAGATTAGATGAAGCTTGCAAGCGAGCACGAGCAAGTGACACACATGGAGATGGAGATAGTGGCATTGGACTATGGAAGGTGTAGGATGATGAGCGCTCATCTTCAGTGCAAACCAAGCAGCGGAGGAGATGATAAAGTTGGGTTTGTACTGTGAAGTAGGAAATGTGCATCGATATTATCATACACGAGCAACACAGGTGGAGCATGAGGACATCAATCGGGGGAAGGCCACTGTCAGGCTTAGATCGGGAGAGAAGCATGTTTGATTTTCTTCTGATGTTAGACGTGATGAAAATCTCTTGATGTGCACAAGAGAGGTGGAGGCGCTACGACAAGGCAGGTGATAGCGAATGTCACAGGGGATCCAGGTTGTGGTGCGGGTGTTCTGATTAGGAGTGTGGATTCTTTGGTTTGAAGTGCAAAAGAATAGAAGACGCTAGCAGCAGAGACAAAGTTTTAAGACGACAATAGTAGATCTTCAAGGTGGCTTGGGAATCAAATCTAATGTGGAGATTATTCAGATTGTGTCTTTCATGCTTTATATAACTTCCTGAAAATTAGATAGGATTAGAGGTCTATCATGATTATGAGATTGGGTCTCATTATGATAAAGAGTTTGTATCCAATTCTAAATAGATAGTTAGGCTAGTAATAGAGTTTTGGTTTCTCTATATACGACTTTCTATTAGTGGAGGAAAAATCAAGGAAGAAAGGAGGAGGGAGTTGCTATTCTTGTAATCTAGGTCAGCAGATGGTGAAGATCGGGTTCACGAATAGTGTGCAAGAGAGAAGAGGGTTTTGTAGTCTTTGCCTGTGCAAAAGATTGCAAGGTCGGGAGAGGGTTTTGAAGAGAATATTAGAGATTGACCATATATGTGAGGTTGAGAGATTGAAAGACGAGAATTGAATGGTTCCTCTTATAGTTTTCCTTGATATATAGCATATTTTATTGTTTTATTACCTCGTGGATGTAGATCGAAGTTGGTCGACCGAACCACGTAAATCACGGTGTTCTTCTTTTTGAGTGCAAGTATTTTCTATCTTGTAATTGTGGTTGGCTTCTGAGTTGCGGAAATTGTAGTAGGGGAAGGACGAATATCCCTAACACTATGTTGATATTCTTAAGTTGAATTAACATCAGCCTTTTTGCACTTTAGGGTATCAAATGATCAAAATATTACTTTAGGGCATCAAAAGAAGGTGAAACTTTGAGGTATTAAAGCGTAAATAGCCATTTTTAAGCAAAACGTAAATAATCCTTCCTCTGATTAATAAGTTAACATACTATTTAATAGAGAGGTACTTTACATGGTTAAATAGATTGTTTGATTTTTAAGAAATTGATTTTTTTTAAAAAATAACATTTAAGTTCATAATTGAAAATTCTTGATGTATAAATTTGTAACTTGAATACTTACAGGGGAGTTCATAGGTAGACAGAGTGAAGGGAAGTAGGAGGGCTAATAAGTATTAAAAATTAGATTTTTACCTACCTACATCCTAAGTTCCATACGTAGAAGAAGATCCAAGATAGAAGATTACCTAAAGCGTACATATAAGCAACAGAAACTTGCGTACTCGTGGAGATGTTGTGCAGCAATCGCAGCGACGCCCCTCCTGGTATCCACACGAACTTGTTGAAACTCTGCTCGTCAGTGTGCTAGCACATTGAAGATAGCGGCCTCTGGAGTTTTCTCTCTCCCCCTCACGATTCCAGAAGCTGGATTGGATTAATCCTAAAGGTCCATCTTTTGTTCCCTTTTATAGGGCTGTGAGGTGGTTTCTCAAACTAGAAAGAGATCGAGTTTCTAATCAGACGGTTTCTCAAAAAGATTTGTTCAAATCAAATCATATTTTTAAACCGTGATTGATCATATCAATTGATTGCTAGGAGATAGGTTCATTGAACTTGGTCGGTATTTTTCCTAAACATGATTGATCAAATGAATTCAGATCAATTAACCAAGATTTGTCAAATCATTCATTATCTGATTACTCGATTGAGATCAATTAACTGAGATTTGTCAAATTATTCATTATCTGATTACCCGATTGAGGTTAATTAACTAAGATTTGTCAAATCATTCATTATCTGATTACTCGATTGAGATCAATTAACCGAGATTTGTCAAATTATTCATTATCTGATTACCCGATTGAGATTAATTAACTAAGATTTATCAAATTATTCATTATCTGATTACCTAATTGCCTCACATCTAATCATATCTCTATATGACCTAATTTATACGGACTTTCTCAATAACGTTCCAACATGTTCTTGTGTGCGACCCATTAGGTTTACATGATGTTGACAGTGGGCCAAAATACTTTTCTGCCCATAAGTCATAAGCAGACCCTAGCAGGACATTATGACTACCCAAATCACGTAAATATCAACTCAAACAAAACCTAGTCCACAATGGACATATATTGGTCTTTTCATCACTAGATATCTTGATTGAACCTAAGGCAGGAAATATGCCACTCTTGTACAGTTTAACCTTTAATTTCTCGCACCTTAAATTAGACTGACTTCTCAATAGTTGACTATCAACTAATTACGCATGGCCATGCACCTTCTCAGTCTATCTTCTTCGAGGGGCCCAGAAATATCATACTCTCATTTATACGAGAGGGAAAAATTTCATCTTGACCATTCACATCACTCTGCATGATTCATAGCATACCCGATTAATATATTTATTGTCAACCGGTCAAGGAAAACGTTTAGTAACATCAAAGTATACAATCTTCATGTAGGAAAACATGATGGTCTCAGGTCAAAAGATCGAACATAACCATTGTATGAAATATATTGATGACACAAATAATCTGAAGAACATGCACGAAAACTTGCACAGACAGTTTTTTGGGCAGAGTAGTCGACTACAGGGATTGAGTAGTCGACTACACTACGGTCGACAGAAAGACAGTTTTCTAGATTGGGACTTAGTAGTCGACTACTCTGAAGCAGTAGTCGACTACAATACAGTTGACAGAAAGCGGTGCTCAGGTTTGGACCTTAGTAGTCGACTACTCTGAAGTAGTAGTCGACTACTCTAGGCAGATTCCTAATACGGGTCTGTTTTAGTTTTAGTTTTAAACCCAGTTTGTTTAGAGTTTATAAATAACCCTTAACCACGTTAATTAGGGCAAGATTGAACTCGGTTTTGAGCAGTCTTTAAGAGGGTTTTGTGCATCTTTTGGGAGGAGATCTTGTGAGAGATTGGAGAGTTTGTTTTAGGGTTTGATGGTGAAATCTTATAACTCTCACTTGTATTCTCTCTTTCTATTAGTAAAATTTCCTACTCATTGCCCCGTGGACGTATGCAACTTGCCGATCCACGTAAATCTCGTGTCTTTACTGCTTTATTGTGTTCTTGCCTGGTTTGTTTACTTATTTGCCGTAGTTTCTCGGATATACGCTACCAGCGTGCACCCAACATAATCCATGCAATGTTTCATAGTGGGTCAGTCTAATATCATGTTCAGCAACATATACCCATGTGATTGACTTGATACCTTATATCCATGATTCGCGAAACATGATCATCAATCAATTCACATGCTGTCTATAAAATTATTAGCGTCCTAACCAATGACAAAAGACAGTGACTATTTAGAATAATATCACAGTCTAATTACAGAGTTTCATGTTCAAGTCACATACTTAATGATCCATAATAAGTGATTTATTCAAGGGACTGAATAACACATTATTCATAAAAGTTACATAAATATAAACAAAACATAATCATGTCTATGACTAGTTTCTAGGGCATATCGTACTAACAAAAGGTACACTATATTAATCAGATTGCATTGAAAAAATCAACCGTTACGGATGTGAGAGAAACTCTGTTGAAGAATTGTTTAGATGGAGAGAATGAAATACAATCAATAAAATGACAGGGATACCCAATCAATAAGGGATATGGAGCGATAATTGTTAGGAATGGAGAGGATAAATGACAACAGGATAAATGAGGTAGGAGTTATGGGTCGGAAAAAGATGAAGAAGAAATTGCTCATGTGGAACTTCCAAATTCACATAGACCCGCACATGCAAACACAGAGATAGACGGGCGTCTAGGATACTACGTTGGTTAATTGATCTCAAACGGGTAATCAGATCTCATCCTCTTTCTCTCTAATTCAGTTTTTATACAAACTATTACATACTAATGACATTACTCCAGGAATTCATAACAAATTCTTAATAAACATGAGTCTCGCACTATCATAACCAAAATACATTGCAATTTGCTCGTACTGAGGATTAAAATTAAAAGTAGCAAACCCATTTAGTCTTCCCTTTTTCATATATCAGTTTCACATAAACTCCAAGCATGTCACTGTATTAACCATCTCGACTTTGATTCTGCGAACCACATTTTCCTTGAAATCCTCCTATTGATATATGATTGATATACCTAGCAAAACCTAACCACGCTTAAGTACTTATTAACCATCAGAGATGTTGTAGGTCTTTTCTTCCTAGCGATTTTGCTCAATTTATTCCGTGGATATAATTTATGTTCTGCTATATAAATCCTTTTAGATCCCAGAGCTCCTCTCAACTTTCTATTTTGGAAATTATACCTACTTTAGTCTCATCAATTAATAGCTTATCATTGGTAAACGGCATGCACCAGAGGAGTTTAAACCTAGTTGAGATCAAAACTAAAATCAGAATTTGTTTGGGACAAGTGCAAATAGCCTGATGCCTCAAGGAAATACCAAAAGCGTACCATTTATAAAATTTTGTTCTATGATTTAGTGTCACAAAGGAGCTCCGAGCTACTACAAAATGTTGCCTAAGAAACTTTTGTCACCTTTGAGCTGCTCGTGAGTCTAACTCAGGCAACTCAGGCAATCACTTTACTTAACCCCATCACCCTTTTAGAAGTTGCTGGAAACAACACCCATATATAAAAGAACTTAATGATTTATGGTTAGAATAACCCAACGCACCAATATCAAACAGAACATCATACTAGAACTCCATTAAAATGCTCGAGTGGGTAAGTTGGGGGGGAGAGATGATATTGGGAGAATAGAAAAGGAAACCTTTTTGCATTCCGATTTATGGTGGGTAGAGTTCTCCACTCAGTCCCCATACATTCACCAAGC
The DNA here is from genome assembly GCA_037177215.1 of Asparagus racemosus. Taxonomy (NCBI): domain Eukaryota; kingdom Viridiplantae; phylum Streptophyta; class Magnoliopsida; order Asparagales; family Asparagaceae; genus Asparagus; species Asparagus racemosus. The sequence goes on from JBAKGM010058640.1 coordinate 8,330, forward strand.
AAAATGAACACAAACGGTAATTCTACTCAAGTTATGCAAGAAATTGCCAACACAAAAAATAGGGATGGTTTGAAAAGGAGTACAGTTTGTTTAAAGTTAGGTCACTCAATAGTTATTGAGCATCAACTTTAGACATGTATGGTATGTCTACGAATTATTCGATATGACAACCCGATATTTAAAAACCCCCAAATTCCACCACCCATATAAGACGATATATGGAAAGGAAGAAAACCAAGTGTAAGCTGCTTGCAGGAAGATATTGGAGAGACTAAAGGCTTTGCACGAAGAAATAAATTGTACTGCTCCTCAGAACACTAATATCAAATTGGTCAATTGTTCTGCGCAATAAATTACCTAAAAGAAAATAAATTGATTAAATACAACAATTCATGCATTTAGATAATTGCATGGAATATTATTGTTAGGCCTAGTATATGTTTTGAACTTCATTAAAGGCAAATATTTTAGAATTTATTGAATGTACTGTACTTTATAAAGATCTGGTCAAGCATCCTATATCTTTATGTCTAACATGTCTCCAACAACTGGCATTTAGAGCACGGGTAACTACTATAAAAACAAATGCCAACATATACAGGAAACTTATATGACAAATGTAATACTTTTCCAGTATAGTTAGCAAATGAGGGATCTTCACACAATAAAAACAAAGCCCAATTACCTCACTACATTATAAAATCTATAAACTTCAAACTAGGTGAAAAATATGTATAAAAGAAATAATCATACCAACATTAGCATCCCGACAAGATTCTTTTAGCTCATCCTCTTTCTGAGGGAGAGTTTTTTCTGCCAGCTGACTGGGTGTGTGCTTATGTTTTTTTGATGGAAATTCATAATTGGTTATCCTTCATTATTACAGTTGAAACTTTTTGCCAATTATGGATGCGATCAATTTTATGCGGCGCCAATTGGCATCTGGTAAGAAAATTTTCTTTAATATTTGTTGAGATAAATTTAAAACGGAGTGCCTCGGAGAACATCATAATTAGAGTAATCAGGCTTCTACCTTTTGTCATAACATTATTCTTTTATTCCCGCAGTTCATAGACTGCACTTTTCAACTGTTGGTAACCAAAACTTAAATCCTCCAGGTTTACATTTGGGTAGTCTTTAGATGTGTATATGATTCATTGAAGTTGAGGAAGGTTGATCCTTGAACTGTTTGCCCTAATCGCCCTTAAATTCGAATCACTTGTAGCATCTTTCATCCTCCTTATAAAGAGCATATCCTTGTAGATTGAAACCCTGTAGACATATATGTAATTTAGCCTTTTTTATTTCCGTTTTTTTATTTTCTGAAAAACTACAGAAATCTTTTTTCAAATCAGAAAAATGTTTAAAAATATTTGAAATATTCTGGGAAAATTTTAGAAAATATTTTTATTATTTTTCTTTAGAAATTTTAGAATTTTTTGTTGTGGGTCAACTAGATTTCATAATAATGTTGTTTTTGGGGTTTTTCATGAAAATAAGTTTTTGATTTTAGAAGTCTAGAAAAATTATTTCAAACACCAAAAAATATGTTTATTAAAAAAATCCTAAAGTCTTGGAGACTTGTGATGGGTAACTGTTCCAGTAGGAGCGCCCGGGGCACCATACCAATTTCACGAGAAACGAAACACCGTAATAAAGCTGACAAGATAAATAGGGTAGTTAAACAAAATTTGAGAAATTTCTTGTTTATGTTTGTTATGCCGCATGTTCAGATCCATACTGAAATATAAACAAATCATTTCAATAGGGAGATTTCGAGTAAAGATGATACTATGATTTAACTACCCAATCTAGTTTATCTCTAAGAAATCTTATATTCCACTTTCAAAATTTTAAATGATATTAGAAATTATATCTTTGAACACTAGCCTTCTTCTCCCTGTTTGGGATTTAATTTATTATTGGTATAAAAGGCTTAAACATGTGATACTGATCAATACAAGATCTGGAAATGGAGAGATCGCTCAAGCGGTTCACTAGGTGGATTGTAATGAGGAGTGATTTTACCGAGGAGTTTGAGGATTATTCGAATGCAAAGGGCTTCGGGGATGCTTTTAATGCGAGATTCGAATATATCCCTCTGATGAGGATTCATGTGCTTATTTTTATGTCGGATTCAAATGATATGTTTGTTGGGCAGAACATCGAATTCACTTTTGGCTGATAACATTTATGATCAGGAATCATAAAATACCTAGAACTGTGTCGTGCTAGGAGCAATGATCCAGGCGGTTATCAAGACTTTTCATTACTCTTGGAAAGATATTTATTACTTTTATTGCACGTTGCAGATGCAACAACATCTAGGGATGTGCAAATGAAAGTGAAGTTGGAGTTTAAACACCGAGGTATGTTCAAAAGTAACATGTCTACTTCAGCTTGGTAGCTGAATACCTGATGCACAAGGATAAGAGCCTAGATGCAGTGGGTATACTGAGAGAATTTTTCAAAATGGAATCTACAATGAAAGAACTCAATTAAAAAGGTAAAGAAACCAACAAATAAGAATAAGGTTAATTATTTTGACTACAAATAAGCCGATCATTTCGCGCATGAGGGCGTGCAACGAGAAAACTTAGGACTCACTGACTACATCTGCAAGGTAGAGACAAGATTGCAGAGTTCAAGAAGATTCCGAATGGAAGTAGAAAGGTCTAGATAGAGATTATGTAATGGTGCTGGGCATCGATTCATATAGTTTTTCTCTGAGTTTAGGGAATTAATAGATCTTGTAATACTCCCAGTACAGCTTAGGAATCGCCTCAGTAGTTAGGCTTATGGGATTCATGTTAGTTTTCCATATGTGGGTGACTTATATAGATTCACTTCTTGGACTCCCTGCTTCAAATATGACGTCAAGCTAATCTCTTAGTTGATTTAAAAATGTGACTGATTATAAGATAACTAAGTTTATTTTCTACTTAGTCTTTTATCATGAATTAAGATTGGATTTAATTTGTGGTATTATAGACTAGGCCGCGTTGGAGGATACATGTAGGCTCGTCAAAGGCGATCTCTTAGGTATATGTACCAAGATGTATCTCTCCACCTACGACTATAGTCTCGTCCGTAAAATCACTAGGAAATCTTTTGGTTGGGCCAAGAATAAATCTGTTGCAATTTGTACACTGTTATATATGTAGACTTATATTTACGAAGGTACAAAGTGAAGCTCCTTAATTCCTCATGTTTATAGGTCACTACTCTATCTGTGGCGATGTGTATTTGATTTTGCACCTAGTTAAAAGGGCTTGGATTTGTTTCAAGCACTGAATCAACAAGGTGAATAATCAATTAAGCAAAAGTATTAGAGCTTTGCTCACTAGTTGTGAGATAGAGTAGCTATAGGATCCTGAACTGGAACTGTGTTAAGAGAAGAGAAAAGTTAAATAGTTGACGATAACCTATAAGTTGAGACAAAATGGTGTTGCGAATGTGAGGAATACGACTTTGCTAGACGTAGTTCAAAATATCTATCCATTTGGTTTTATTATATTAGATCATACTAGGATATGATTTTATGATGATCAATAAGGACAACAGTGTCTATTTACACAAAGCTGGTAAGAGTTTGAGATCTATCATCATATGTCAATGACATATTCTTGGCTGGGCACAACACGGAGACCACTAGGACTCCAATTGCTAAGAGTCATACTCTAAGTTTAGAGCTATGTCCCAACTATAAAGTAAAGAAGAAGTGAAGTTGATTATACCTTATAGGAGTGTAGGTGGTTGTCATGTATGTGTATAAGACTCGACACGCCCTTCGTAGTATGATTGATGGACATGCATCGGTCCAATCCTAGTATAGCTCATTGGGATGAGTCAAGAGGATCCTCATTATTGATTGAGACTGTAATCATGCATTGTGCTATGACAGAATAGATACTTACATATAGATATTCAAATGCCGGCTGGGCCAGCAATTTGGATGGGTAAGCATTGACATCTGATTATATTTTCTTACTAAATGATAGGGTCATTTCATGGAGTAGTAAGAGTTATTACTATATAGCTTTTTTCCACTTGGAACGAAATATATGGCGATATACACGATAGCACTAAGAATGGTTTTGTAGCACAGATTCTCAAAAAACTTACATGCAGAGAATGAGGTGATTCTCTATTGTTGTAGCATGTCAACTGTTGGTTATTCAATAGACCCAAAGTAGTTTGGGAAACCAAATAAAATCTAGATCATGTACTATTTCATAAAGAGCTTAGAGAAGAAAGACGTCATGTTTTGTGTATCTCTATGAGCCAGGTGATTGGAGATCTACTGACAAAGGGAATATCTGAGGAGCAGCTAGTGCAACACATTTGAGTCTTAGAGGCTATGTCTTTAGTGATGATACTTTAGTTGAGACCTGAGGCACTTGAGATATTATGGATGACGGCTTTATAAGACACTATATTTGTTTTGATTCTTCTTCGTACATGCATATCTAGGATTGCTAATGTCTTATTATTGCTTGATTATTTTTGGCACGGAGTATATCTGTATATGATGTGTACGTGGTACACAAATGGCACTGGGTGCACCATTAGAAAGCTAAATCAGTAGGTAGGAGCTCTTATCACACAAGAGATCCCCTTCAGAGCTGTGGCAATTGTCGAAGCTGAGATCGAGTGCTGGATGTCATTGGCTTGGAGCAATGACAATATTGTTGCATTATTGTGTATGACAACAGTAGGAGCACTTTATTGGTCATTCTGACTGGGTCAGGATGAGGTTGTTGTATACTTATATGTTGAAGTGATCAAAGTGGAAACCCCACGTCCACTTTACCTATTTACTATCAGCATGACTAGGGGTCTACCTTGGCATACAATGTGCGGGTTTGTCGGGAGATCCCAGGCATATCTCGTGGCGATATGGCTAGACAAGTTCATGACAGGTGATGAATATTGGGTCTGTACAGTATTTGTTTAATGATGTATGCTCTCAGGGAGAGAGAAGAAATATCATTGCCATACGACGTGCGCTTGGACCGGGAGGTCGAGGGATGGATCGCTACTCCCGACCACCAGTAATGGAGAGCAGTCACTATACCCTTAGAGATACTAGGCCATCTGGGAAGGCTGTTATGAGTGTCTGCTACTTTAGCTGCTGTTTCCTGCTGCGATGAGATAATACTGCACATACGGGGCAGTGTCAGAAAAGCGGGTGATTAATACGCTCAACTATTTAGGGCCAGAGAAAGATTGATTGACATGTCTCCTAATTGAATCGTTTGACCAACTCTTATTTATGTCGGGGACAGGATGTAAGAGTGCGATGAATCGAGGGTAGACCGTGGTGTTCATGTACGCTATTTCAAGGGATTGAAGATACTTGAGTAGACATGGTTGATTAGATCTAGGGTACAAAATATCGCATACTTACACTCTTTGTTTTTGCTTTATTTTAGGAAGATCTTTTTGTCGGTCCTAATGAATTTGGTTGCAAGGCAACCCACTTGTAGGTTCTCAACGGTCCACGCCACACTATCGATGTATGGACATGGATTTAAAAAGAAAGGAGAATCGTAAGGAGACTTTGACTCAAGGAGTCGGCTCATGGAGCAACTGATGACACCCATTCATTTGTGTGAGTGAGAGTATGTTGGTTATATTTATGAGATAGATACCCAAATAAGTAGATGAATAATATCTTATATTAGAGATAAGATATTTGTAATCCTAATAAATATAGGATTCTATCTCTAAGCCCTTATATGTAAAGATAGGGCTTTTCATGATGTGAGTCAGGAGAATACACAAAAAAAAAAAACCCTCACATAACCGTCATCTCCTTCTCCAATCAAATTTGTGCTTTATGCGGTAGTTGTGGGGTGATATGCAGGGGCTTCTCGCTAGTTGTACGGTGTGGTTGCCTTCCAGCTGTTTGATCAAAAAAGGCATGACGATCCTACAGAAAAGATCCGAATTGGTAACTCTAAACTTGTTGTTTATATTCCTAGATGCTAGGGTTTCTTTATTTCCGCTGTACATTGTTTATATAGTAGAACAACCCTATTGCATGCATGTGGACCTGGTTATCCGGATCCTTCAATAATTTTGTCTGATTTTCTCATAAATAAATAGTATCCCTCAATTGAAAGGAGCAATGGTTATTTTTTATGAAAAGAGATTTATTTTTGTCAAATCTATAACATGTGAGTTGCTTTCTTTGTGCATGCGAGTTGCAAATTATCTGCATGTGAATTGCTATTTAAATCCTTTAACTAGAAACAATTTTTTTATTTTTTAACAGAAATAACTAAAACATTTTTTGGATCTAATCTAAAAAAACAATTTACATCTTAGGTTGAGGAGGGGGAAGGAGACTAGCTGCATCTAAACTCTTAGTGTAGAGGTACAAGTAGGGACTCGGGGTTTGCTCATCAACACGAAGGTCCTCGCACTTCACGACTTTTTAAAACTACTTTTTTAAGTTACTAGTGTTTTAATTAAAATGATATCTAAAAGTTGAGATTAAAGATGGATGAATTATGGATATGATAACTACATGAAGGGTTTAAGATGAGTGGCAACTCACATGCCAGGACTTTCATATTAATGTCTTTTCATAAAGGTAATCGTAGCTCTCCTTCATTTGAGTCTTACAATTTATTTATAGAAAACATAATACAAGATGATAGTACTAAGAGGGTTAAGGTAGAAGTCTTTTCCTATGACAATGGACATGAACCCAACCATTTAGGAACTGGTTAGCAAATATGAACTACTATTTTTTTGTGAGAGAGGGAGTTTAATGGTAATCATGTCATATAAGGAGATTCCGTTATATACAATAATGTAGTTTAATCTTCACAGAGTTGTTATGAGAGTTCTCTCTCCTTATTTATTCGCTAGGTGGATATTGAGTCGCATCATGCTATACAAGAAAATCTCCTTATACGAGGAGAATATCCATTTAT
>JBAKGM010058675.1:0-15275 GCA_037177215.1 Asparagus racemosus
CTTCTGTTGTAAAGAGCGACTCTTAGTTTGTAATACACAATTTGATAAATACAGACCCGAGACCCAGATTTTTACACTAAACACGGATCATGCATGACAACGGTCCTCAATTCATCAGCTATTCCTTCATCAGATTTTGTGAGAAATTCAAGATTCAAGACGTCTCGTCAACGGCCTGTAATCCAGCTGCAAATGGATTAGCCGAGGTGTTCAACAAGACAATTATCAAAATTTTGTCGAAGCTTTGAAGATTAACAAGCGAGACTAGGACAATAAGGTCGGAGAAGCACTCTGGGCATATCGCACAACTGTACGCACGCCAACTGGAGCGACCCGATATTCTCTGGTCTACGAGTGTGAAGCAGTTCTTCCGCTCGAAGTTCAGATCCCATCACTTCGCATTGCCCTCGCAACGGAGATGACGATCGAAGAATAGCATCAGAAACGTCTCGAGGAGCTCAAGATGTTAGATGAAAAGTGCCTGGAAGCTCAACAACGCATTGAGTTCTACTAAGCTAGAATGTCAAGAGCTTTCAATAAGAAAGTACGATAGAGGAGTTTCAAAGAAGGAGATCTGGTCCTCACTGCTCGACGATCGATAATCCTCAACTCTAAAAAAAAGTAAATTCGAACCCTAATGGGAAGGCCCGTTTGTAATAGAGACAGTCTATTCTAACGGTGCATATTGCCTAATTACCCAAAATGGTGACCAACAATTAATGCCGATAAATGGGAAGTTCCTGAAAAAATATTACCCTTAGTATCTTCAAGATAACCTGTTTCAACAGGAAGTTCCTCGTGGGATGTTTCACCCACTTTCTTCGAAGATAACCCTAGATTTATTTTCCACTATAAATTTCCCCACCGATCAAATTCATTGACGGTGAGTCTACAAAATTGTCTGGTCCAAGAACTAAAATCCCCTCTTGATTCCTTCCATAAACAAGAGGCCCACTCAAAATTTCTTTCATGCTAGAGATAGAATATAAAATTCTTCCTCTCCAAGCGTAAGATCCCCTTCCTGATAAATGGAAGGGCTCTATCCTTTCCTTTTCCAGGCCATGCCAACTGAAGGTATAGGTCGGAATTAGATTTTCAAATCAGGTTGTCTGACTGAAGGTCATCTAAATCTTTTCGATTCTCTGAGTTGAAACCCCACTCTTAGTCTCACTCCCATTCCTAGGTAGCACCGACTGAAGGTATGCGCCAGAATTTTCAGACCATGTTGTCTGACTGAAGTTTTCCTAGTCTTTCCAGTTCTAGAGTGAAAACCCCATTCTTATTTCCATCCCTTTTCCAGGTAGCGCCGACTGAAGGTATGCGCCAGAATTTTCATCCCAGGTAGCACCGACTGAAGGTATGCACCAGGATTTTCAAATTAGGTCATCTGACTGAAGGTCACCTAAATCTTTTTGATTCTCTGAGTGGAACTCCCACTCTTAGTCTCACCCCACTTCCTAGGTAGCACTGACTGAAGGTATGCGCTGGGATTTTCAGATCAGGTTGTCCGACTGAAGGTCACCTGAATTTTTCAGGTTCTAAGAGTGGAGATCCCATTTCTAGTTCCATCCCTAATCCTAGGTAGCGCCGACTGAAGATACGTGCCAGGATTTTTAGATCAGGACGTCTGACTGAAGGTCGCCTGAATCTTTCCGGTTCTCGGAGTGGAGATCCCACTCTTAGTTCCATCCTTATCCTAGGTAGCACTGACTGAAGGTATGCACTGAGATTTTTAGACTAGGTTGTCTGACTGAAGGTCGCCTGAGTCTTTTCAGTTATCTGAGTAGAGATCCCACTCTTAGTTCCATCTCTTTTCCAGGTAGTTCTGACTGAAGTTATGCGCCGGAATAGTCATCCCAGGTAGCGCCGACTGAAGGTATGCGCCAGGATTTTCAGACTAGGTTGTCTGACTGAAGGTCGCCTGAGTCTTTTCGGTTCTCAGAGTGGAGATCCCACTCTTAGTTCTATCTCTTTTCTAGGTAGCACTGATTGAAGGTATGCGCCAGAATATTCATCCTAGGTAGCGCCGACTGAAGGTATGCACCGGGATTTTCAGATCAGGTCGTCCGACTGAAGGTCATATGAATTTTTCTGATTCTTAGAGTGGAAATCCCACTCTTAGTTCCACCCTCTTCCTAGGTAGCGTCGTTTGAAAGTACGTGCTGGGATTTTTCAGATCAGGTTGTCCGACTGAAGGTCGCCTGAATCCTCTCGACTCCTAGGGCAGAGTTCCTGCTTTTAGTTTCATTATCCATGAGAGATAGAATATAAAATTCTTCCTCTCTCACCAATTTAATTTTATCAACAAAAACCCCTTAATCCAAGACTCTTTTTGAGGAATTTGATCCCGAATCCTAAGCAGGGATAGGTCGACACCTCACACATGTCACCGGGTTAGTCTTCCCGTGAAAAGGACGAAGTCTACGTATTCAATATCGTAGCATGAAGTCTGAAAGAGTCTCATTCTTTTAGCACAACTTTACATGCGGAATGAGTTTAAATAATCTGCATGCTAGCCTGATTCAAATGATAGTCGATAAAGGCACAATAAATCCGTTGAGGGCTGGGGGTCGACCAATAACTCCAAAGTTGACGCCTCACACGCGTTGCCGGTTTGGTCTTTTTCCGATTGAAGAAGACATCAGAGTTCGATTCTGGGGAATTTAATCTCGAAGCCTAAGAAGGGATAAAGCCAACGCCTAACACGCGTTGCTGGTTAATTCTTTACCGTAAAAAGGATAACGCCAACATATTCAAAAGTGTGGCGGGTAGTTATTAATGACACTAAAATCCATGCCTCACACGCGTGGGGAATTTTATCCTGAATTCTAGGAAGGAATAAGCCAACACCTCACACACGTTTCCGGTTTAGTCTTTTTCCAATTGAAGAAGACACCGGAGTTCGATTCTGGGGTATTTTATCTCGAAGCCTAAGAAGGGATAAGTCTATGTGTAACACGCATTGCCGGGTAGTCTCTTACCCGCAAAAGAGTACCAAGTCTACGTATTCGGCATTGTAGCACTAAGTCCAAGAGAGTTTTATCCTTTTTAGCACGTCACATGCGGAACGGGTTCTGGTAATCTGCATGCTAGCCTGATTCAAACGGTAATTGTTAAAGGCTCATCAAATCCTATGAGAGTTATGGTTAATTATTTCGAATGAAATAAAAGAATCATAATAAACGATGACAAGAGATCTGTTGGAACCCCTCACGTAGTTCAACCTTGAGTGAGTTCTGCAGCTCTGCCCTGAGAGAGTCCTCATTGGCGTTCAGAGTCTTCACAAGCCCCTTCAGCAAACTTTTGTTTCGAGAGCTTCAATTTCTCAGACGTTTCAGTTGAAGCCTCTTCGGCAATAGCCCTTGCTAGCTCCAAGACATGGAAGATCTCTCTCTCCACCTAGAATTCTCACCTGAGCTGCACCATTCTTGTCACACTCGAAGCAAGATGAGCTGACTTCTCGACGAATGCCATCTCAACGTGGTCCCCCTTGATTCCGCAGCATCTGAACCTCGGGACTGGAAAAGACTCGAGCACCGCACCATGTTTTCAGGCATGTAGACAGTCAAAAAGTCTAGTCCTGAAGACGAGGGTCACATACCCCCAGTTGCCAAATTGTGAGACTCGAGGCTCACCCACACAGTGAAACTCAAGACTCAAACGAGGTTCACCCACGCAGTGAAACTTAAGATTCAACCGAGGTTCGCCTGCGCAGTGAAGCTCGACATTCAACCGAGGTTCGCCTACGCAGTGAAGCTCGTTATAATGGCCACGAAGACCTCCGAACAGCTATTCAACGGGGATATCACTCATTAAGGGTCAATCTTCATCCGGCTTAACATATTTGAGTTCTGGAAATACTCCAAGAAGGTACACGAATATAAACTGTTTCCTATTTTAGCTGAGAAGTTCCTAGAAAATATTTTATTTTTTAAGGATAACTTGCCAGTACTCTAAGAAGGTACACAAGTATAAACTGTTTTCTATTTTGGCTGAGAAGTTCCCAGAAAATATTTTTATTTTTTAAGGATAACTTGCCAATACTCCAAGAAGGTACTAAGGATAACTCGCTGATACTCCAAGAAGTACACGAGTATAAACTGTTTCTTATTTCAGCTGAGAGGATCCTAGAAAATATTTTTATTTTTTAAGGATAACTCGTCGATACTCCAAAAAGGTATACGAGTATAAACTGTTTCCTATTTTGTCGAGAAGTTCCTGGACATTATTTTCATACAATATTCTTAAAGATAACTCGATGACCTCCAAATGGGTATATGAGGATAAACTGATCCTCAAAACTCTAGCAAATGTACGAGTATAAACTGTGTTGATGCCGTGTAACGCGTCACTGCCGGAGGATTCACCGATCAATCGTCAGATTCTGAGCAAAATTGGACGCCGAGCAACGCATCGCACTAGCCGATTAAAGGCTACACTCCACATATTTTGACGCCAATCAACACGTAGCAATGAAGAATTCCCCGATCAATGGAGGAGTTTCGTAAAAAAGTTGGATGGTCAATTGAACGACAACTCACCAACACGAGTCAAATTCAAATGAACTCAATCAGCTTCAAGATTCCTACAGCGGTCAGACAAAAAAATGCAGTACCGTAGTACCTTCAGCTATCCTAAAAAGAACTGGAAAATCTAAAAGGATTGGAGGAATCGAATATTGAAGCTCATCTCTGAAGAAATTCATCTATCGGCTTCAGGTCAAGATCTTAACAGCGGTCAGATAAAAAAATGCAGCACCGTAATACTTTCAGCTATCCTACAAAAAACTGGAGAGTCTGAAAGGATTGGAGAGATCGAATGCTAGAGCCATTCTCAAGTTCTGTCACACCGACTGAAGGTTAGGGCCAATCATATCCAAAGTGTCCCAGGCTCGTTTAAAAAAATTGAGACTGAGACACTTTGGAGGGGGTATCTGTAGGCGTTGAAAATCACTTATCAGTACCCGAATGAGACTCGTGATGGTGGGTTGACAATCAACGACCCATCTAATGATGCAACCAAGAACCGCTGACAATGTAACTGCACCACAAAATGCATAAAGCGAGTCGATGAACGCATAAAGTGAGTCAGCAAGGCGTACAAGTCAACGAAGCAACGTATCGTGGAATAAATCCAACAACGAAGCTTCAGGTCAGCGAGATTTGACAAGGCGAGTCGACCCAACTCGAACGTCAACGAGACGGAATTTCACAGTAGCCCACGAACACAAAAAGTCTTCGGCACAGGCAAAGACACCCATGCAAGCGAGGATCCGATAAACGGACCCCGTGTTTGTTCATTAAGGGTAAAAGTTGTAATCTTTTTGATTTTTCATTGTAAGCCTTATAAAAAGGCAAGATTTTTATTTGAATTTCGTTGTAAGCAAAACAAGCTATAACAGATTCAAAGCAATGACAATCGACACGACTTTCTCCGCGAACAATTACAATATGACACTTGTAGTGCTTTATGGTGGCAAGCATTTTGCCAACCCTGCACTTGATGTCCCTCAACTCGCTTTCCGCATTGTTCATGTTGCGAAGCAGATGCTTATTATTATCACAGAAGGTCTCTTAGTTGTCCTAAAACTTCTTCATGATGGCACGGAGGTGCCCAACTTTGACCTCCAGGTCACGGACCTGTTCGCATAGTGGCTTCTCTGCAGGAATAGTGACAAGCATCGTCCCAAGTGCTAGTGATCGGCATGGATGTTTGGAGGGTCCGTCGCTAGCGTCTGACATCCTTAAAGACACTCGAGGAGGGAGGAACAAAGAATAGAAAAAGAAGAAGAAGAAGGCTACACACAACAAGTAGTCACCACTTGTCCTCTACTTATAGAAAGGAAGGTACAACCAACGATTGCCATGTGGCATGATTGTGTTACTCAAGACATGGTTAAGTGGATAATTCAGACGATGGGAATATGAGCAATCATTTCCACTCAGACCACACCACGTGGCCTAATCATGCACGAGTCGCAAAAAGCCCATTGACGCATACACATGGGGCATCAAATGATTCATTTATGGCACATTCAATACGTTCATGAAAGCTCAAGAGATTGTCATGCCATAGAAAAGAATACGTGAAGGAAGCAAACTATTCAGAATCCAGACACAAAAAAAAGAAGGAACAACATTAAGCAAGTTGCATTTTCATCAATGAAGAGCCTTCTTACAATCACTTTTATTCTACAAGTGACAAGAGGTGTGAAGAACAAAAGGAAAACAAGAGGAGAAAAAGGGGGAGAAAGGTGGGCGACACCCAGCGTGGAAAGCCGACCAGTCACTCTTTCAGTCTTCACTTGTAGAACTCTAGGATCTGAGACTCCATCAAAGAATCCAAACAGTCCTACGCCACGTCATATATTCAAAGTGCCACTAGTTTCCTGTGTCATCCCCCTCAATGCCACGCCTTCGATTGGTTCTCCATGACTCTGTAGACGGTCAAAATGTATTCTAACCTAGGTCGATGACTAATTTGGACCTAAGAAGTGAACGCCCATGGGCTAAACGCTTCGAATGGGCCCAAAACTAAGCCCATAGCGGATTACGGTGAAAGTCGCTTGACGACCGACGCCAACCCCACCAAAATCGGATTCTGTGTTAAATCCGAGTTCGCAAGCAAAGCTCGCTAGCTAGGGACCTCCGCCAACATCAGTAAAGTGGACCAAGTCTTCCACTTCTGAAAAAGGCACCCCACGTTCGAGCGACCCTTGCCCGCAACTGCAGTGACCTTCACCTATGACTTGTGCGAACCTCGCTAGAGCCACGAAGTTCACCCAAATAGCCATTTCGAAGCCATTTTCGTGGGATATCTACCCCCACTACTCCTTGTTTTAATGGCCACTAATTCATGTCTTAAGGAGGCCATTAACTCTCTCTTTTAGTCTATAAAAGGAGGGGAGATCATTCATTCAAGAGAGGGAGGCGGAGAGAGCTCAGGAACACATACGCATATACAGAGGAGTTTCACAAAAAGAAGGCTAAGCTACCTTCCAAGTGACTTGACTCCTGCCGAACAGTAAAAGATTCATAAGTCTTGATTCAGTTCATCAACGGAGTACAAGATCGACGCTCCATCGGCACACAGGAAAGAACCCCAGAAAATATAAATTTTTTCTTAGTTTCATTGTTGTCACTTTTATTGTAATATGAGTTAATTGCAATTGAAAAGACACGAAACAGGATGGCGACTCCGCTGGGGACTTCCTTCTCTTCCGATGAGAAGATCGTGTCGCAAGCTAACACTCAAACCCTCAGGTCTTTTGCTGAAACTTTTGTCATTGAATTTGACCAAGCCAAGTTCGAGGAATTTATTTCTAAGAACGGAATCTTGTCATCTGCATGCAGTTGTCGTAGAATTCACCGCAGAGCGAATATCAGGTCCAATGCGACCCCCACATATATGAATACCACCCTCGCTGAGGAAGGTTCGAGCTTAGTTAAAAGCCGAATGAACTTCGCCAAAGGCTGAAGAAGTCTGACTTTCACCCCGAGCGAAGATCAAGATGATAACACATCTGATCTCGAGCTTCGACCTCCTATGACTTCCGCCCTGAGCAAAGGTCAAGATGTTGACACATCTGATCTTGGGCTCCAGTCATCAACTCCTCTAGGAGTTTGATTTAAAACAACTTGTGATGCTCTCTATGCTTCCTCGTTAGAAGCTAAGAATGAGGGTAGCCTCTCATCAAAATTCCCGAAGAGGAACAAAACTTCCACTGGCCATACATCTGGCCAATGTCGTCGTAAGCGACGTTCGCATTCAACCAAAGCCAGCGAAGTTGGCACTAATATTGATCTCTGGGAAGTTATAACTCTAAAGAGAGCTCACCAATGTCAGCATTGCGCGACCGTCAGGGAAGTAATCTCGGTAGTCCAAGAAGGTTGCCAATGCAAACGGTCGATTTTCAACTGTCTTGATCCTGTTCTTGAGCCTTCAGAGGCTCGAACTAAGCGACAGCGACGTGCCCGACGAAGTAAAACTCAAGTCTTCACTGTCAACATGACAAGTGTAACTTTCAAAGATGAAGAGGAAAACATGGATAGCTCTCCTGATCCAGTATATTCTCCTAGCATCCGATCCATATTTTTAGAAGCCGAAGGAGAGTTTCGTAACAATAGGCTTGTTTACGCCGAGAACGAGCTTCTTTGTGGTGTGCATTTCAAAACATTTCAAAATGAATACAATTGAAAGATTACACGTGTAATTCTCTCTATTACAAACAAAACAATCTCACTCTCGTACAAAACTCAAACAGAAATTGCTATGTAGCAAACTCCTACATTTGTGGGTTCTTTGCTTATGTCCGGGGACGCGTCGTCCGTGGACCACCAAGCAACGATTGACGAATTAGCAAGGCTGAGTTAATGTTTCACTAAGGAAACAAGAACTTAAACAAATATCTTAGCTAAGTAAGATATCTACTCTTCTCAAGATTTAAGGCAAAGCTTAAAGACGAGGAGTCTCTAAATGAAGAACGTTCTTGAACTCTCGAAGTCTTTCTTCTTCTCTTTCGCTTTATAATTTCAGCTCTGGCTCTTTAAGTTCTCCTAAATCCAGATCAAAAATTCTAGCCCCCCCCCCCTCAATGGGCATAGGGGCTACTTATAGCCTCTGGAAAGTGTAACAGCTAAAACGAACACAAGTCATGACCTACCATAACTGCATAGTGGGCGAGTCACGTTATTGTGTCTGGGCAACAAAACTATCTCGCCCATTAGCGAGACATTGTATATTGTCTCGGACAAAGGATTTTCATTCTAGGCTGTTGTAACTGTTTCCCTTACTTTAAAGGCACGTTTAATGCCCCATTTATACACTTAGTGGGCGTCTTTTAAGGATGTAACTGCCCACTAATGTAAATGAACGTCCCCACGTGTTGAAAAGGTCAAATGGACCCTATAAATAACAATAAAACACGTGGAAAATACTTCAGACACAATAAGTGTCTCGGCAATAGCCGATACACAATAAGTGTCTCGGCAATGGCGAGACACAATAAGTGTCTCGGCAACAGCCGAGTCATAAAAAGTGTCTCACTCATGGTGAGACACAAAAAAGTGTCTCAGACATGGCCGAGACACAATAAGTGTCTCGAACATGGCCGAGACACAATAAGTGTCTTACACGTGCATGTTGTCAGTTTTATCCCTGTGGTTGATTTTCTTAGGGTTTTGATGATGTCGTACTTTAATTTAAATCATATTTAGGGTTCATCAGTAATTTTTGATACCTACAAGGCTAAGGAAGAAAGCGGCAATTCCGTTCGACTACTCTTCTATACAATCACCACAGTTCTCGAATTAACTTGCTACTAGCGACGCCAACTCGGCCATAGCATCAAACCCAACCCCTAGTTCAAGTCAAGGCCAAAGATAGGAAGTGAATGCAACAGACTGAGAGGATCTCTTAGCTCAAATGGCAATCCAGAAGAAAGAGGCCGACGATCGGAATGAGCATTTAGAAAGGATAGTTGAACAACTCTTGACCAATCCTCATCCACAAGAAAGTTCTTCAAAAGGAAAAAGGCCAATTGATAAAACCCTAATGAAAGGATCAAGAACACCTGAGCAGCACAGATTCTGAACATGCGAAGTGAGAAACGATGATACTCGCAAAACTAAGAAAGGAAGTGAAGGCCCTAGAAGATATTCAAAAGTAGCTCGACATTCTCTCTCAGTGAACGGAGCTTAAGAAAGTAGGGATTATCTGTCCATGCCCCATTGAGTGGGATATGGTACCCTATCCGATAAAATTCAAGCTAGCTACATTGCATGCATTTGATGGCAAAGGATCTCCAAATCAGCACATCTACTACTTCCACCAATAAAAGAGGAATGTAGTGGGTAACGACGCCATCGAAGCACGCCTCTTTGTTGGCACTCTTCAGGATGTAGCCTTTGATTAGTTCTAAAATCTGCCCGAAGGTTTAATCAGATCCTGGGCAGATTAAGAATCCAAGTTCCTTTCACAATTTTACGAGGAACAATCTGATGTCACCATGGCCAAACTCCTTTCTGAGAAATAGAGCGGGAATGAGACGGTCCGAGAATACATCGAACGATACCGCCACTTGACATTATGATGTTGAGATATGCCCCTATAAATGTTGCTACAAACTTGCCGACACAACTTTCTGGCAAAGGTTGAAGCTCACATGGGTGCTGTTACTGCCCATACTTAGAAAGATTTGATAGAACAAGCTGAGATACCTGAGAAGTCATCAGAACGTTTCAACAAGTTTGAGCCCCGCTCCAATTTTAAGAGTAACAAAGGCAAGCACGGGTAGACGTCACAGCCAAAAGCTAAGGAGACTTTCGCAGTGGGAGTCTAGAATGCAAACAATGGCTTGCAGAGAGAATAAAAAAACTCCCAGCGCAATTATTTGTTAAGGACGAATATACAGTCACTATTTTCCATGTCCTTAACAAGGGAAATCGTCTAAAGCTCTCGAAAGCTCGACTCCCAGAAGAGATTGAAAAGACTGGCAACCCTAATTATTGCTTCTATCATAGAATGTTGGGACATCTGACAAAGAATTGTTATATCCTCAAGGATAAGATTTAGACGTTATTTAAGTTTGGAATTCTTAACTCAAACCTGAGCAGAAGAAACTGGTCACAAATTTGGTAACCCTCCAATTTAGTTCTATACCAGAAATCCAAGCTCAAAATGGTGTTGTCCCCATTCTCACTTCAAGGATGGAGATCATCAACCACGATTGCTCGAACCAACAGGACCGAGGCCTGATCCCTCTAACCACTAAGAAGGGGGAAATCATGTGGGTACATCTGGACCTTATTCAAGATGAAGATTGGACTCGTCTGAAGTCCAAATCTAAAACGATGCCTTGCAATACTATCTTCGCGATCATTGGAGAAGAATCTATGCACGTCACTTCACTCATCGACTCAGAGGGAGAGAAAGTGATTTTGATAGGGACAATATTTGGCAAGGATTACTTAAGGGATTACAATCAGTCGGGAACATCTAAGCAACCTGAACCGGCCAAGCAAAAGGAGGCTCAATTTGACAAGGCCTTGCAACGTCCTCCAAATGATCCTAAGTCCCCGTTCAAATACGACATCATCGCCCAACTTGCTAGCATCCCAGCTTGCATCACCTTGTATGAACTTTACGTTTGTCAAAAGATACGAGGGAAGCTTTGAGAGAAGCCTTAGATGATAATGAAGCATTTCTCGCCCACATGACTGAACTTCCTCAAAGCAAGGTTCCAAAGCAATGCTATCAATGCCTAGAACAAACGCCTTGAGTCACTTTCACCCCAGAAGACATGCTTGTCGAAGACCATCATCACAATCAACCTCTTTACTACACTGGATATATAGGGTCAACAAAAGTTGAGAGGATCCACATCGATCCAGGCTCCGTAGTGAGCATTATTCCATGGACGCTTTTAAGCTTTTTAGGAATTTCTTCTCATAAGCTGTCAAGGACCAGCGCCACCATCCTTAGCTTCAACTCCAACAGTAGCCGCTCCCTTAGAAAAGTTCGACTCAATTGTTAACTTGGAAATTTAAAGACAGAAGTGACCTGCTACGTCATCGACATTGAAATGTCCTTTAATCTTCTGCTCGGACATCCTTGGATCCGCTCTAATATGATCATCCCCTCAACTCTACATTAATATTTTAAATACATTGATAAACAGGGTGTCCAACAGAGGGTCGATGATGAAAAATATCCTTTTAAGGGACTGAAGAATTACTTTACTGATTCTCTTTTGTATGATGAAAATCAGACAATTTAGATTGCCCTCCCCAAGGACGAAGATAGTGGTAATGAGGTAGATGTTGAGCTAGATCCCATTGATGATTTAGTCTGGGAGATAGATCCACTTGTAATTACCATAAATGACCTTTGTGTCAACCAATCCGTCGAAGATCAAGGCGTTTGGATCTTTAATGAAGAACAGTTTACTTACGACTATTTTTCAGACTCTGAGTCTGAAAACTTAAGAGTCAAAACTCTGATGGCTAAGCTAACTTCTGAACCAACACTACAAACGCCGATACATGAGTCACTTCTAACTTACAAGCAAATGGATAATTCACAGGATGCCACCTTTATGGTGCAGCCCAAAGGGAACATCCTGAATTCAATCATCTTCGGAAGAGTGAGGCTCGATCTCAATCATCAAACTCTGATGTAGAAGCTAGGGAGGAACCCAAATTTGCCTGATATAGCTAACAATCTCAATCGATTATGGTAAAGATGGGATATGACCTTACTGCAAAGCAAGGGTTGAATTTCAATAGAGTATTGCGAGTCCCTTTGATCCCCTTTACACCAGAAGGCGAAGTACTTGATTATTATAATCGAACTAAGCGTGGACTTGGTTACATCTCCTCAGAAGCCAAACCACATATTGGGCAAGCATCCAACAATTCTATTTCCTTAGATACGTCTGATTGGGATTCTGACGTCAGTATTGGTGCCCTATTCACGGTCAATATGGTCTCCTACGACCTGATCGGCGATCTTGATGAGTCTGAAGTGGTCGAAGACCTTGAGGACGATCCATGTTCAAGACAGCTTGAAAAGCAATGGGAATCACGCTTCG
Organism: Asparagus racemosus; assembly: GCA_037177215.1. Classification (NCBI taxonomy): domain Eukaryota; kingdom Viridiplantae; phylum Streptophyta; class Magnoliopsida; order Asparagales; family Asparagaceae; genus Asparagus; species Asparagus racemosus. The sequence continues at coordinate 12,590 of JBAKGM010058675.1, forward strand.
AAGCCAGGGAACCGCCTACTAAAGATAAGGTGGTTCAAATTAACATTGGTAGCGATACCTACCCCAAGTCCATCTTCATCAGTGAAAGCTTATCATCCACTGAGAAGGAAGAACTCAAAGTTCTCATTCAAGAATACATCGATGTATTCACTTGGAGTTACGAAGACATGCGGGGCCTAGACCCCAACGTGGCTGTACATAGCCTCAACATCAACCCCAAAGTTAAACCAGTCAAACAACAACAACGACATTTCCGTCCTGAGTTAATGGAGAAAATTGAAAAGAAAATCCACAAACTCATTGAATGTGGATTCATCTGTGAAGAACAATACCCTGATTAGTTAGCCAACATTTTGGTGGTGATAAAGAAGACTGGCAAGATCTAGATGTGCATTGATTTTTGGGATCTCAACCTTGCTTGTCCAAAGGATGAGTTTTCTCTCCCTACCATAGATATCATGGATGATAACACATGCAGGTTCGAGCGCATATCCTTCATGGACAGATTCTCTGGATACAATCAAATCAAAATGCATCTAGACGTTGAAAAGCACATAGCTTTTAGAACACCTCTATGAGTATTCTGTTACACATTAATGCCCTTTGGTTTGAAGAATGCCGGAGCTACTTATCAGTGTACAATGAACATGATCTTTTGTGAAAATTTGTGCAAGACGGTCGGGTACTACGTTGATGACTTTGTGATCAAAAGTCGTTACAAGCAAGACCATATCAGCAACTTGAGAACGGTATTCAAAATCATGCGTAAACACTAGCTCAAGATGAATCTCACCAAATACTTTCTGGAGGTATCATCAGGAAAATTCCTTAGATTTATTGTCACATCCAAAGGAATACATGTCGACTCCTAGAAAGTAAAACTCATCTAAGAGATACCGCCTCCGAGGAATCTCAAAGAACTCAGAGGTTTACAAGGACGATTAGCCTACATCCGAAGGTTTATTGTCAAGTAATCTAGGAAATGTCAACCATTTCAAAGACTCATGAAGAAAGGTGTTTCATTCACCTGGGATAATGCCAGCCAAGAAGTTTTTAATGAGATCAAGCAATATCTCATAATGCCACTGGTCTTGCTCGCATTGAAATCAGGCAAGCCATTCCTGATTTATGTCAGAGCAATGGATCATTCTCTGGGAGCTCTTCTCACTCAAAAGAACAATGATGGCCATGAGCAAGCCATTTACTACCTCAGTCGGACTATGGTAGGCACTGAACATCAGTACAATCCAATCAAGAAGAAATGTTTGGCATTAGTCTTCATAGTTCAAAAGATACGCCAGTACCTTACAGGTTAATTTATCCATATCATTTCAAGAGTCAACCCTCTACGGATACTCATGACGAAGCCCAGATCACTGAACTCCAGGCTAGCAAAATGGGCAATATTACTCTCACAAAATGGGCTACTTTGCAAATCACGCTCCCAAAATGCATAGCTATTTTGAGATGCATGACAATGGCAGCACGTGCAAAAAGCACATGCTAAGCCTGCGGTGCACTTCTATATTATAAATAAACTTCACTTAAAAGAAACTTTATTGACCAATAGAAGTCTTAGAGCAAAAACTATATTATAACAAGTTCACGAGTCAAAAGACGCTTATTACATAAGCATAGTAGCATGACTAGTATAACTATAATTTTCAGCATCAAACTCTCTAAAAGATCCTTCTCACGTTCTAAAGCTCTGAGGTACAGATAAAGTTATCTAATTTTCATCTGAAAAAGAATGAAAAACAATGGGGTGAGTTTACACTCAGTGATCAGATAACTTATCATTAGCAGACCAGACAATTAGGAATAATAAAAAATAAGGAAAATTTTTTTCTTGTAGACCCTAATAAAATCCACCCTCCACTTGGACAACTACTGATAAGATAATAAATCCATACAAGAGCTCTCCTTCTCACATTTGTTTAATTGTTAACCCTAATTAAAAAAAGACTTTTTTGCATCCTTTTTGTGGTTGCTCTTAATTCTTGGGGTTGCATTGCATATACTCAGTAGGAATTTACCAAAGTGATTTGAGCATTTTGATTTGAGCACTCACTTGAAAGTACTCTTTAGAGCAAAAACCCCCTAATCAAAATAATGTGAGCGATTTCATCACTCTTGCCTTAGCCCACAAATCATTAATTCTTCACTACACAAATCCAAGCCTTCTAAAACTTATTAGACGCTAACCCCTAAGGACTCAAGCTCATTAAGGAATAAAAATAAAAATTAAAAATAAAAAATTAAAAATACACCAGTTCTTCAAGACATGTATTATCCAACTAGGAATGCATTCTCATCTTGCATTAGACATCCTAATGTTAATGAAGCTAATATTGAGCATAGACCTCACCTTATAAACATGCTTCCGAAAGTTTTAGGAAATGAATGTGAAGATGCATACATTTTTTTATTCGAGTATGAGGAAGTTTGTTTTATGATTAAGATTAGAGACTTATCTGATAACGTGATTAAACTTAGATTTATCCTATTTGCACTTAAGGACAAAGCCAAGAAATGGCTGTATAGCTTACCCACAAATTCTATATCAACCTGCGATGAATTTGTTACCGTTTTTCTGAAGAAATGTTTTCCAATTCATGAAATGATTAAGTTTAGGAATAGCATTCAGAATTTCAAGATAGTCAAAGGGGAGCCATTCTAGAATAAT
>JBAKGM010058710.1:0-15271 GCA_037177215.1 Asparagus racemosus
GGCGACAGGTAATTAATGCCGAGAAATGGGAAGTTCCTAAAAAAGTACTATCCTTAGTATATTTAGGATAACCCATTCTGACGGGAAGTTCTTTGAGGAATATTTCACCCATTGTCGTGGAGGATAACCCTAAATCCGTTCTTCACCATAAATTCCCTTACCGATCAAATTTATTGACGGTGAGTCCATGAAAAATCTTTCTGGTCCAATCCACCAGCAAAATCCCCTCTTGATTCCTTTCACGAACAAGTGGTTCACTTAAAGTTTCCTTCACACTGGAGATAGAATATAAAATTCTCCTCTCCAAGTATAAGATTCCATTCGTGATAAATGGAAGGGCTCTATCCTTTTCTCTTCGGTCACATCTTTCCAAGGTTAGGGTTGAAGTTGGAATTTCATCTCGATAAATGAGAAATTCTTTTTCAGATCAGGTTGCAAATCCTATAAAGGTGAAAGTTTTCTGAACCTTTTTGATTTTCGGAGCGGAGATCCCACTCTTAGTTTCACCTCTCAAGATTCTCGAAGTGGAGATCCCACTTTTAGTTTCTTTTGTACTGGAGATAGGATATAAAATCCTTCCTCTCCAGCATCAGGCAACAGAATATAAAATTCTTCCATTCCCATATCAGCACTAGAGATAGAATATAAAATTTTTCCTCTCCAGGAGCAAGAGATAGGATATAAAATCATTCTTCTCTTATTTCGGGTTTGTCTTTACCTGGAGATAGGATATAAAATCCTTCCTCTACAGCATCGGAAAACAAAATCTAAAATTCTTCCTTTCCCACATCAATGTTTTTTAATCCTTCAATCCAGGATTCATCTTGGGAAATTTTATCCCAAATCCTAAGTAGGGATAAGTCAATGCCTAACACGTGTTACCAGTTTAGTGTTTTACCGATTGAAGAAGACACCCGAATTCAAGTCAGGGGAATTTTATCCTAAAGCCTAAGAAGGGATAAGTCAATGCCTAACACGTGTTGCCAGTTTAGTCTTTTACCCATTGAAGAAGATACCAAGATTTATCTTGGGGAATTTTATCCTGAAGTCTAAGTAGGGATAAGCCTACGTGTAACACGCATTGTCAGTTAGTTCTTAACCGTAAAAAGAATGATGGCCCACATATTCGAAATTGTGGTAGGTTCTTATTAATAACACCACAATCTGCACTTTACACGTGTGGAGAATTTTATCCCGAATCCTAAGTAGGGATAAGCCAACGCCTAACACGTATTGCTGGTTTAGTCTTTTTTCCGATTGAAGAAGACACCAGAATTGAAGTCTGGGAAATTTTATCCCGAAGCCTAAGTAGGGATAAGCCTACGTCTAATACATGCAGCCGGGTAGTCTGTTCCCGTAAAAAAAGACAAAGCCTATGTATTCAACATCCTAACATAAAGTCTAAAAGAGTTTCATTTTTTTAGCACAACATCACGTGCGGAACGGGTTTAAATAATCCACATGCTAGCCTGACTCAAATGGTAATCGGTAAAGGCTCATCAAATCTGTTGATGGTTGGGGGTTGGCCAATAACCTTAAATTCGATGCCTAACACGTGTTGCTGGTTAGTCTATTCCCATAAAAAAAAGACAAAGCCTATGTTTTCAACATCATAGCATCAAGTCTAAAAGAGTTTCATTCTTTTAGCACGGATTTAGAAAATCTACACGCTAGCCCGATTCAAACGGTAATCGGTAAAGGCTCATCAAATCTATTGAGGGCTGAGGGTTTGCCAAAAATTCTATGAGTATTGTGGTTGAGTTTTTCAAACAAAATAAGAAATCATAATAAGCAGTAAAAAGGAGGATAAGAACTTATTCAATCAAAGAAGAGTCGAGTCTTTCAACGAAGAAATTACAATTATTCAAACATCAAGTCTACGATAAGAGATTTGTTGTTCCAGCTTAGACAACTCGTCGTTGTAAGCTTGTTGGAGTTCTTTCTGCAAATCAACCCTGAAAGACTCCTTATCGGTGCTCAATGTCTTCGCAGCTTCCTCCTCAAACTCAGCTAACTTTTGTTCAGAGAGCTTTACTTGATTGGATATGGTGCTCTGAGCTTCCTCCTCATTGATTCTTGTCAGCTCTAGGATACTTAAGTTCTCTTCCTTCATCTGAAGTTCCCTCCTGAGCTGCACTATTTCAGCCTCACTTGATGCAATACAAGCATGAATTTTGCTCAGGGAGTTTGATTTTTCAGCAAGTGCAGTCTTGACCTGAGCTACCCGATCCCACTGTATCTGAACCTCGAGTCCAGCAAAGGCGCGAGCATCGCACCATGCTTCTAGATGGGATTCTGCTCAATCAGCTATATAAGAAGAAGCACCTGCTGCCTTCAGCTCCTGTAATTTTTGAAGCTTGAGCTCCAAACAATCAAGTTCATCAGCAATTGCCTGGGCTAACTCCGGGTAACCAGCATCCTTGATCAAAGCTGTCCTAGGGCTAGGAACTAGCTTGAACTGATGGAGAAAAACTCCTCCACGAAGAATCTTCTCTATCATCGTGTTGATAAAGGAAAAGAACGAGCAGACTTCCATACAGATGATAATCCGAGCTGGGTCGTCGTCTGACATCAACGCCCTCGCCAGATCATGGAGTTGAGATGTAAGCCTTACAAAAAGAAAAAGAGACATTTTAGAATCTTAAGTCAAAGGCTGGCATGAATATCCTTAGCTGGATAACCTATACTTGCTTCCATCGGTACAACCTCATGATCTAGCGGGGCCATTGGGGGAGTAACCGTCGTTGATGCACTAACTACTGCAGTCGGTCTCACGACGTGTTCATCTGGCACGACAGCTGCCATGGTAGGCAATTATGGAGGAGCAACAGAATGAGGAGTTCCTGCCAGCAGCAAATGAATTTCTCAGGTTCATCAAATTATAGTTGTACTAGTCAAAAATAGCTAGTCCTAGGATTAACGGGAGAGAGAATTTGTACCCTTAGAGGAACATGCCTCTGTATTCTCGGGATTTGCTAGCTCAGGCAACACGTCACCAGGGTGATAGTCATCTCGGGGAGAGCCATATATCAAGTTGTCCATGGGGGTGCTCACAAGCAGGCTGTTTTCATCAAAGTCCTCTATCAAAAAATCTGACATAAGAGGGCATAAATGGAAGAAGTAGAATTAAGAACCTGTGATCGGCTAAAACGACTTATCTCCTATAGTGGAGTCAACCTCTCTAATCTCAGTCTGCACGTTTGCTTCCTGCAATTTCTCTAAAAGAGCAAGAAGCATAAAGACAATTTGGGGAGGCACGAATTCTGAGTCGTTCAATTCCCGTATTCACCGTCTAAATGGGGTATTACCAATGATAGATGTACCTGGATGGGTTGAATCTGGTCCTACATTGGTAGTCTCAGGCCCGTCTGTCATAGACCCATGCACCTGTTGAGTGAAACTGGGTCCAACAAAATCATGACGGGGAAAATCGAAGTTGGCGTCACCATCTCCATATTCTCCTACACATAAATGGAGAAATGTGAGCCCCGAGGTCAAAGAATTAAATCGTCAAAGGGACTACGTCGTGGTTAAGTGTTACCTCCGTCGCTAAATGGGTCGTCACCAGTCAAGTAAACATCAAAAGCTCAAGAACCTGCACGAGACTTGTGGGCTAACTTCTTCCGCTTAACGGTCTGAGTCCCAGCTCGAGGCTTCCCCTCATAAGAGGGGCGAAGCTCCTCCTCCTTCTCAGCTGTCCTTCCTGAAGATTCAAGTGGATGTCAGACCCAATAAGGAAAAAAAGAGAAGAAAGAGACGGGGTATCGAAAATCTGTCCCAAAGGCCTCCTCATCTCTGTCATCCGAATGATCGTCTCCTGAGGTCCCCTTGGCCGAACTGAAGACCTCCTCTTCATCCTTGTCCAGTTGACGAGTCTTGCAGCGCTTCCTCTGTGCCCGAGCAGCCCTCTGAATCATCTGAGTGTCAGCTCGAGAGGTCTCTTTGACCACTAACTCTGTAATGGGCTTCAGCTGGACAGGCTCGTTAACTACCAAGAGCCACCTGCAATATAAGAATGTCGACTCTAGTTGGCGGTCAGCACTCTGGAGGCTAAACCTAGCGCCAGTGCACCCCGTCACGCTCTATAGCCACGCTCGGAGGCCATCCACTAATCTGCTGTGAGTCCAGAGCTGCCGATTCTAATTCAGATATGGCTCGATGAAGCACTCGTCTCTCGCCCGAAAGGTGAGGTAGCCCGGCCTGATGTTCGTCAGCTAATTAAAGCAGCCGACATCAAGTGAAGTCCAGTTCGCTTTCAGCCTCTCCTCGTCAATCAGAGACTCGCCATACTGACTGGAGAATCATGGAAAACATCTAGAGAAGACCCAACCCTTGTGAATCTGTAGCTGCTTCTGTATCTCTGGGAATCCATGCGCCTTCCATTTGCTATCCTCTAATACCTGTAGAAAGGGGGTGGATGGATCTGCAAGGCCCAGTGCTAACATCATATCAGGACGGTGAAGGACGAACCCGGCCGTCAAGTAGGTGTAGGGAAGCTCCACCTTAACGGGAGGAATCTGAGTCGATGGTTTGCCCTTCCTCTGAGTAAAGGCACTGACCATCTGACGGAGCCCACGATGAATGTTAGCCACCATCACTAGAAGAAGGGAAAGTTACTTCTTGTGGGCGAGCTGAACTGCAGGGTAAAGCACCTCCAATGGTAGGGCATCGCCGGACTGATACGGTACCACACATTTCTTCAACCAGATTGCGAGGTAGCCAGCTATAAGGGTCATCGGCTAGATCGGCTTCACTGCATGCCATGGGAAAGTCACAAACTTAGTCCCCGTAGGAAAACTATCCTCGGTGCCGCCAAGGGTATAGGAGCTAGCACCGGACTTCCTAATCAGCTCGTTAACCTCTGAAGGAGTGAGATGTTCCAATTCACAAATCTCCTCTCCAGAATGGCTCTCCAGGTGCCTGAATAAGTAGCTCGCAAATTGCTTTAGGCTCACCTGCGACTTCCTCTTCGCCAGTGGCTCAGCATGTGCCAAAGCGATGTGATAGTGGCAAGTAAGGTCCCATGAAGTATCATAACGGCCAGACATGTGATCTTTCAGCTGACTCAACTCTCGATTAGAGGGAAAGTATTCCTGGTATAACATCTTCCCTATAGATAAGTCGGAGACCCGATGCATATCAGGGAGAGCTAGCCCTAGCTCACCATGCCTGGTCAAAAATGTATTTGAGTCCGGGTCGTAGAGCTCCGATAAGGCAAAGAAGTGGTTGGCGCTGATCGGGAGCCCGTACATGGTGGCGCGGATCACTGCATATAAGCCACAAGCACAAAGCTCCTCACCCCATTGGCTAATGACATAGTTCGTCAGACAAGTCTACCAGAGCTTATCTGAAGAAGGAACCCAGCCATAAAATCTATGACGGGGCGCCGACATCTCTCACCCCAGCTTCACAAGATGATTCTTCAAAGTCTGGGCAGCAGTAACTAACTCATCACGGGGCGGTGTGTCTAATCCCAACATGCCGGGACGTAGTCTAATGACACGGCTCCTACGCGAGCCCCGGATCGCCTGGTGGGTAATGATCCCACAGTGAATATGGTCACACTCCTCCGTTAGGTGCCATGACATCTCCCGTGTCATGGCCTGGCGCCTCAACTCGGTCAATGAAAGATGGTGAGGTATCCATGGGAGATATAAGGACTCTCCATCATCCTTGTGCAACCACTATTCACTCTCAATAAAGGCTGCATCTGGATCTTTGACGGAATTGCCGAATAGGTAGTCCATCTTTCTTAGAGACTGAGTAGAGCTGGTGTCCCTCACAAGTGGTGCGTCTGTGATTAATAATCTAAGTACGCGAGGGCTCCCCTCAAGTACCACCTGGGTGGCCTCCACCGATGTATCAGGTGCGAACTGAGGTGAAGTCAAAACGGTAGGATCATCGCATGAAGCATAATACTCACCGCAGCGCCCACCAACCGCATGAGAAGAGAACGCTCTAGAGAGATACTCAACTAAACCAAAGAATTATAATGGGTTAGACTCGACCATAAAGGATATTTTGAGGGCAGTATGAGGCGTTGAACTCATCTCACAAATCCATGAGATAGAGTCACGGCCTTATAAGGGGTGAGACGATTCTGGCTGCATTACGCGCTCGTAAGACAATATACCCCATCGCATAAGTGAAGTGACGGGGTATCCTATCCTACCGAACGCAGTGTTGCATGGAATCGCCCCCATTGATGGCATTAAGGTAGGAGATGACCAAGCGAAACCTATCTTCTAAGCGTCAACCCTCACAAAGGAGGATCTCTGCTCTTCCCATTGCCTCACAAAGGAGAACAAAGCGGGGATGCAGTATGCATATGCAAGTTGTGAGTGTACAAAATGATGAAACACGCTCACCAGCAAATGATGGAGGCACACCCTCATGTGAAGTGGTGGACGGCTGGCTTCTCGGAGCGCGTGATCTTCCCGACGACATCTTGATCTGCAAAAAGCTTGAACAGGTTAGATGCAAATATGATCAGAAGATTTGAAAAGTCGCGAGCATCAAAATCAAACCCCGCGGAAGGATTTTGGCTGGCGCCGTGGCCAAGCACCTCGGCCACAGCCGAGACACGGCCAGGCGCCTTGGCCACGACTGAGGCGCAGCCTAGCACCTCGGCCATGGTCGAGACACGCCTGACACCTCGGCCATGGCCGAGACACCTGGCAGTTTGGCCGTGGCAGTGCCACCGGTGCGGCCATGGCCGAGCCCATTCCAGGGGTGCGTGCAACAAAAAAAAGAGAGAAGAAGAAAAGAAAAAAAGAGAGAAAAAAGAGAAAATCAAACCCTAGTTTTTGATCAAACTCTAATTTCGATCAAACTCTAGTTTTTGATCAAAGCCCTAGTTCCTTGCATATCTATCCACGGATTGATGGGGATTTACCTGAAGAAAAGCGTGGGGGATCTAATAAACCTAAGGGGTTTAGCCGAGGGTTTGAAGAAGATGAGACAAAAGAGAGCAAAAGACAGAAAAAAGAGAAAAAAACAAGGAGGGGGGGGGCGGCCAAACAAAGAAAAAAAGAGGTGGGGCCTTTTTAAATAAGCCCCAAGTGGACCCAATCCAGTTCTGAACAGGACTCAAATCAGACCCTGAACAGGAATTCAAACCAGGGCTAAATCGGATACCAAAACGGCGCCAAATCAGCTCGTTAATTGACTCCTTCTCTCTCCCACACATCTGGAGGAACCCCGGAGATTTATTTAGCGGGATTATCACCCCATGAGGGTCACCTTGCATTGGTCCAATTTATTCAAGTCTCATGGATACTCCAACAAGGTATACGAGTATAAACTGTCTCCTGTTTTGTCGAGAAGTTCCTGGAGAGTATTTTCAAGAGATATTCTTAAGGATAACTCGACGACCCCGAATGGACCACCAGGAGTACGCAAGCACAAACTAGCTCTCCCAGCCTCAAAAGCTCGAAAAGCTTAAATTGTGATGATGCCGGTCAACGCGTCGCAAACAGAGAATTCGCTGATTAACGGAGGAGTCTCGATAAGTTTGATGGTCAATTATACAACAACTCACCAACACGATTCAAAGTAAAGAGGACGAAAATTACCAGTTTCAGTTTAAGATTTCGACAGCGGTCAGATAATGAATGCAGTACCGTGACACTTTCAGCCATCCTACAAAGCACTGGATAATCTGGAATAATTGGAGAGATCAAGGTCTGAAGCTATTTTCAGGTCCTGTTACACCTATTGAAGGTTAGGGCCTATCATGTCCAAAGTATTTTAGGCTCTTCTATAAAAGGACGATTCTAAAACACTTTGGAGGGGGTATCTGTAGGCGTTAAAAATTGCCTATAAAACCCCAAACCTGACTCGTGACAGGGAGTTGACGTGTGGCAAGCCATCCGACAATTCAGCAGCGATCCAATGGGAAATAGTTGACGATGTGGGTGCATAAGCTAGATCCTTTTTGCACTTGACTTCTTGCACGCATGAAGCGAATCGGCAAGGCACAAACTCAACTGTGAAACCTCAGATCATCAATGAGATTGAACCAAGTCAGACTCAAAGCGACGGGATCGAACTCGGAATAACCAGATCGAACTCGGAAGACTTGAGAATCGATGGAAGAAGCTCCGTAGGCAGCTCAACCTAAACCAAGCCACCAAATGGTGGCTCGGTGGCCGAGACACCAAATGGTGGCTCAGCCACAGATCCGACCCCCCCTCTTTGCCTGTAATAGAGAGGGGGCTCTCATTTGCACAGGCTAGATCCTTTTTGCACTTGACTTCTTGCACGCGAGCTCTGCATTTTCCACAACTCCAGAGTTCTTCCCGATACAGATCTGAAGACTTAGCGAATCCTACGCATCGAGCAAAGAAGTTTGAGGACATCTAGATCAGATCTACAGTGCATCCCTCTGGATCCAAACTTTATTTTGATCCCGAGAAGAGTAACGATTTTGCTTGGTCGATCTTGTTCACTTAAGGCGATCTATTTCCTTTGTGAAATAGTCCCCTCGATTTCGTAGATCTTTACCCGGATCTGATCACGCGGTGGTCCACAGAAAAACCCTAGCACCGGCAAAGAACCCACGCAAGTAGGACTCTGATAAATGGGATCCTGCGTTTGTTCAGGAGAAAGTTATAATTTTTCTCGATTTTCATTGTAAGTTTTATAAAAAACACTTTTTTGTTGAATTCATTTGTAAAAGCATAAAGCTGTAATGAGATCACAAGCAATGAACATCGACCCGACTTTTCCTGCGAACAATAACCTATCAAACCACTCAAGATAAGCATAGATTGTTAAATTCTTCTTCTACCAGTTAGTTCTCTAGTTGATTATCCTAAACATGATCATTTTTGGCACATGAGAGTAATTCATAAATCATAAAAAAAAATAAACTAGTTTCATATAATTCTAGAATTCCTACTAGATTTTAGTTACACATTTTAGAAAATAAAAACAAAGAAATAAAATCTAGACTAGAGAGAATAAAAGAAAGAGAATGAAAATAAAAACTGACTGAACAGAGAAAAATAAGAACAAAGAAATAAATATCTAAACTATGAACATAATAATAAATCTAAACTACAAAAATAAAAGAGCATAAAAGAAAATTTAAACTATGCAATAATTTAAACCTATACTACAAAATAAAAATAAAAGAAAAGTAAATCTACTCTATAAGGCATCAAAATAAATCTAATCTTCTAAAAGAAAAAGAAAATAAAATACCAAAACATGAATATCTAAAGCAAGGAAAGAGCTAAACTTACATTGCCAGAGGGTTCTAGCCCCTTGAAGGCAAATCTCCATCTTCATTTTCATCTTTATCAACCAACAAAGAGAAGAAAATAAAAATATGAACAGGTAAAAAATTCTTTTATTAATTGTAAATAAAGTTTACAACTTTAGATGGTCTTCTCAATTAAGAGTAACCCTCCTCTTCAAATGGAGTTTTTACAAAAATTTTCACCTTAAACCATCACTCTCTACCCCTATTTATAGAGTATTACAATCAATATTAGCCCTTAGATTAAATTTAATCCCCAAGTTACACAATTTCAGCCTTTGATTTATAATTGTTTACTCGGTATCAATACTAATATCGATACTCCTATCGATATAGGTATTGATATAGGTATCAATACTGGTATCGATAGTGGCATTGATACTAGTATCAATAATCTAAGATTCCATATGTCTTCGTCTCGTCGAGATAGGCGATTTTGTATATATTATACGTTAGATTCAGCCTTCTAGATTGGGAGATCATCGTGTTTCTTTGTAGCTAGCCATCCTGAATATGAATTCGATTTGATTTCTTTTCATATTGGATCCTTGTATTTTCGACTTCTATAGGCTGCTTGGCTTGATCCTGTGCTTCAATAAAATGTTGAAAAATGAGGAAATTTTTTCCTTTAGCTTTTATTAATTCTTCATTTCCTGCAGATTAAGAGAAAAACACATTATTAGTAGTATATTTATTTAAATAAAATAGATAATGAGGGTATAAAAGTGTAATAAAACGTGATGATCAGTGGGAAACTTCTTCATCCTCATCCACTGAAGGAGGAAGAGGAGGTAAAACTAGTCATGGGAATAACAGTGTGGCAACATAGGTTGGTGTTGGGAGAGTGATCCCCAAAACAGAGCTGGATGATCTGGTCTCAACGGATGTGTTGTTTCCTCCCATCACATATATATTTGTAGACAGTCAAAATATATTTTCACTTAGGCTAGTGATTAGCTTGGATCCAAGAAGTGAACGTTAATGGGCTAAACACTTCAAATGGGCCCAAAGTCAAGCCCGCAACAAGCTGCAGCGAAGGTCGCTTGACAATTGAAGCGAACCTCACCAAACAGCCCATGTCAACTTGGCTTGACTGAGTCAAAAGTGAGTCGACTCCCAAAACACACCTCAAGCCGAGTCAAAAGGCATAATCAGTCGGCCAAACCTAGAGTCGAATTCTATGTTTAATTCGAGTTTATGGATGAAGTTCGCGAGCCAATGAACTCCGTCCATGCCAACTCTAGTGGACCAAGTCAACTGATCCCAAAGAAGACTCGCCCACGACCGCAGCAACCCTCCACTATGTCTTCAGCGAACTTCACCAAGTCCATGAAGTTCACTAGATAGCCGTTTAAAAGCTTTTTTTAGGGGAACAACTGTCCCCACTATCTCCTACTTTAATAGCCACTTAATCCACAAATAAAGGCCAGTAACTCTCTCTTTTAGCCTATAAAAATAGAGGAGATTATTCATTTTAACCAGAGCTTAGAGCCTTAGTGAAAAAAATACACAGACACAGAGAGATCATCACTATCACATTTGGGAAATAATATCATCACTGATGATTCCACTGGACAAAAGTTCAGCCAGTGCCGTCGTAAGCGATGTTCACACTCCAAGACCAGCGAAGTTGGCACCAATGTTGATCTAAGAGAATTTATATCTCTAAAGAGAGCTCACCAATTTCAGCATTCTGTTACTCTTAGAGAAGTGGTCTCAGCAGTTCAAAAGAGTTACCAATGTAAAACTATTCTTGAAAAGGAATAAGTCTTTAACCATCTTAGTCAGGGTCCTGAGCCTTCAGGGGTTTGAACTAAATGATGATGACGTGCCCAAAGAGGCAAAACATAAGTATTCACCGTCAATATGATGAGTGTAACTTCCAAAGATGAGGAAGAAAGTAGAGATAGCTTGCCTGATTTGGTGTATTCTCCTGGCATTGGGTCTATTTTGCCAGAAGTTGACGGTGTGTATTGTAACACCAGATTAAGAAGAAGAGTGGTGATTTCTTTTGACTACTATTCCCTAGAAGTGCAAGCACCACAGTCTTCATTTCAAGTGAACCAACCTACTTCTAGCGATGCCAACTTTACCATAGCATCAAATGCAACCCCTAGTTTAAGTCAAGAATGACAATGGGAAGTAGATGCGACAGACAGAGAAGATATTCTGGTTCAATTGGCAGTTCAAAAGAAGGATTCAGATGAACAGATCGAGCGTCTAGAGAGGATGATCAAACAACTCTTGGCTCTTATCCTCAACCAAGCTCTTCAAAAGGGAAAAGGCCAATTGGCAAAAATTTTCCAGACAAAGATTAAGAACACCAAGATGATGCAGATTCTGAACATGCAAGATTAGAAGCAACGCTACCTTCAAAGTTAAAGAAAGGAAGTAAAAGCCTTGGAGGATATTTAGACGCAGCTCAACATTCTTTCTCAATGAACTGAGCTTAAGAAGGTTAGAATTACCTGACCTTACGCCGTCAAGTGGGACATGGTTCCCTATCCGATGAAATTCAAGCCACCTACATTACATACGTTTGATGGCAAAGGTTCTCTGAACCAGCATATCTACACTTCCATCAGCAAACTGGAAATGTAGTGTGTAACGATGCTATTAATGTACGTCTGTTCATTGGCACCCTCCAGGGGGTAGCCTTTGATTGGTTCCAAAACTTACCTGAAGGCTCAATCAGATCATGGGCAAATTTAAAATCAAAGTTCCTCTCACAATTCCATGAGGAGTAATCCGATGTTACAATGGCCAAACTTCTTCCCGAGAAGCAAAGTAGAAATGAAACACTCAGAGAATACATCAAGAGATACCACAATCTGACATTGCGATGTCGAGATATGCCTCTACCGATGCTACTTCAAACTTGTTGACACAATTTTGGGGCACGAATTGAAGCTCACATGGGTGTCGTTATTGCCCACACATGGAAGGACTTGATGGAATAAGCTAAGATAGTAGAAAAATCATCAGAGCATTTCAACAAGTTTTAGCCTCACACCAATTTCAAGGGCAACAAAGGCAAACATGGGCAGACCGCACAACTGAAAGCTAAAGAGACTTTCACAGTTGGGGTTCAAAATCCCAACAACAACCAATAAAGAGAACTAAGGAAGAACTTTTAGGGCAATTATTCATTCAAGGATGAACATACCATCACCATCTTCCATGTGCTCAACAAAGGGAATCGTTTGAGGCTTCCTGAAGCTAAACATCCTGAAGAAGTCAGAAGGACCGACGACCCCAACTACTACCTTTATCACAGAATGTTGGGCCACTCGATGAAGAATTGCTACATCCTCAAGGATAATATCCAGACATTCGTCGAATCAGGAATTCTCGAGCTCAAACTTGAGCAAAAGAAAGTCACCGCCAACATGGTGACTCTTCAATTCGGTTCATGCCAGAAATCTAAGCTCAAAATGGCATCATCCCCATTCCTACTACAAGAATGAAGGTGGTCAACTATGAGTGTCAAAACCAACAAAGCCAAGGCTTGATCCCTCTCACCATAACGAGAGGAGCAAATCCATAGGCACAACTTCAATACCTATGGACGAGACCTCTGGCTCATCAAAATTAGCTGTAGCCATGCTCGGATCCTCATCAGAACGAGGCATAGGACTTGGTGGTGCTACCCTTCTAACCCCTGTTGGTATTGGAGAAACTAAAGCATCGTCATCATTATTAGAAGACCCATGAACAATCAACCTCCACCGCACTAATGAAACATGTGCTGGTGTAGGAGCTATGGTCGTATCAAAGACATCTTTGAAGAGTGTGGGTTCTATATTACATACTGCTGAAACAGTTTGAGAGTTTCCATCACCAACACAGAACCCACACACGTCTAATTCGGCAGTGTTCACAGGAAAAGTCGGGATGATTTCCACTGATGAACTCATTACAGCTTTATGTGTTACAATGAATTCAAAAGTTCGTCTTTTTATAAGACTTGATTACAATAAAAATCAAAAGAATACAATTACAACTTTTTCTAAAACAAGCACAGGACCCCGTTTATCAGACTCCTATTTGCGTGGAATCTTTGCTTGTGCCGGGGTTTATCCGTGGACCGCCACGTGATATGATCCAGTGTAAGATCTACACGATCAAGGGGATTATTTCACAAAGGGAATAATCTCCAAAGTGAGTGAAATCGATCAAGCGAAATCACCACTCTTCTCGGGATCAAAACAAAGTTTGATCCGGAGGGGTCGTGCGTAGATCTGATCCTTAGATCTCTCGAACTTCTTCGCTTTATGCTGACGGGTTCGCCAAGATCTCAGATCTTGCTGTCAGAACTAAGTGTAGATCGCTGTTGAATTTGGTAGAGCCTCCCCTTCTCGTCAAAAGTCTAGCCCTTGAAAAATGAGACCCCCCTTGTATTTATAGGGAAAAAAGTGGATGCAGGTTGGATATGTGCCTAGCCACCTGTTGGTGGCTAGGCCTTGGCCGAGCCACCAAATGGTGGTTTGGTTTTGGCTGAGCCACCCAAGTGGCTTTTTCCCTTCATTTTCTGAGTCCAATCTGGTTCAGTCTCGTTGACGTTCGCTAATTTGAAGCTTCATAGTTGCGATTTGTTTCTTCGCTAACTTGCACGCCTCGCCGACTCGCTTCATGCATTTCGTCGACTTGCTTTATGCATTTGCGTCACAGTTTTTTGTTATTACATTGTCAACAATTGTTCGTTGCATCGTCGGATGGCTCACCAATCACCAACTCATTTTTACGAGTCATGTTAGGGGACTTATAGGTAATTTTCAATGCCTACAGATACCCCCTCCAAAGTGTTTCAGTCTCGTTCTTTTATAGAAGAGCCTGAAATACTTTTGATATGATAGGCTCAAACCTTTAATCAGCATAACATGACCTGAAAATAGCTTTGAGTCTCAATTTTTTCAATTCCTTTAGATCATCCGGTGCTTTGTCGAACGTCTGATAGTGTCACGGTGCTGCATTTATTGTCTGACCGTTTGTCGAAATCTTGATCTGAAGCTGGTAACTGAATCTTTGCAAATGAACTCGTGTCAGTGAGTTGTCATAGGACTAACCATCAAACTTCTTGAGATTTCTCCTTTAGTCAGTGAATTCTTCGTTTACGACGCGTTGACCAGCGTCAATATGGCTTTAAGCTCCACTGGAGGTTGTCGAGTTATCCTTAAGAATATTTTATGAAAATATTCTCTAGAAACTACTCGACAAAAGTGGGAAACAGTTTAGACTCGTATACCCTATTAGAGTAATTACGAGGCTCGAATAAACCGAATCGGATGAGAAATAATCCTCAATGGGTGATAACCCTGCTGAACAAATATCCAGGGCCCCTCTGGATGTGTGGGAGGGAGAAGGAATCAATCGGTGGGTTGATTCGGGGCCGTTTCGACACCTGGTTTGGCCCTGGTTTGAATTTGTTATTCAGGGCCTGGTTCAGGACTAGTTCGGTCCGGTTCAGGACAGGTTTGGGTTGGTTTAGGGCTGATCTTAAAAACCCTAAAACCCTCTTCTTTTTTTATTTTCTTTTTGGTCTGCCACCTCCCCTCTCTTTTTTTGTGTTTCTTTCTTTTCATCACCTCGTCTCTCTCGAACCCTAATAATCATCCGAGATCCACGTTTCCTCTATACCTGGGACTCGAATATTCTTTCAAGATCTCAGCTTTTTCAAATCTCTCAACCCCTCGAGCTCTTCTACAGGTAAATCCGCATTTAACTTTTGCATATAGATCTATAAATTTCGATCTCGAATCTAGGGCTTTCGAAGGGGGGAGAAAAGAAGAAAAAATGAATCGCCACCACCACTCAGTGGCTCGGCCTTGGCCGAGCCACCTTGGGGTGGTTCGGCCTTGGCTGAGCCGCCCAAGTGGCATTTTCTCTTTTCTCTTTTTTTGTCGTTTGTAGGGTCTGATCTCATCGGATGTGGATCCTGTAGGTTTTAACTAGAATTTTGGCCGTAAAATCCCATATTTTTGTAGGATTTTGGTTAAAATTCATAGT
>JBAKGM010058745.1:0-15264 GCA_037177215.1 Asparagus racemosus
AGCTCTGGAGATACTCCAATAAGGTATACGAGTCTAAATTGTTTCCTATTTTGTCGAGAAGTTCTCAGAGGATATTTTCGTAAAAGAAATATTCTTAGAGATAACTCGATAAATGCCAATGAAGCGTGAAAATTATATCGACGCTGGTCAATGCGTCGCCAACAAGGAATTCGCCAATACTCCAATAAGGTATACGAGTATAAACTGTTTCCTACTTTGGCCGAGAAGTTCCTAGAGATTATTTTCATAAAAATTTCTAAAGGATAACTCGCCTACCTTCGAACGGGTATATGAGGGTAAACTAATTCCCGAAACTCTAGTAAACGTATGAGTATAAACTGTGTTGACGCCGGACAACGTGACTCGTATCAAAGAAATTCCTCCCGCTGTGGTTAATCTTACAACGAGTATCACGATAGAGGGTTCACCAATGAACCCCCAATTTCTCCCTCAGTGATACTCCAATAAGGTATACGAGTCTAAACTGTTTCCTATTTTGTTGAGAAGTTTCCAGGAGATATTTCAGTAAAAGAAATATTCTTAGGGATAACTCGATGAACGCTAATGAAGCGTGAAAATTATATTGACGCTGGTCAATGCGTCACCAACGCTGATACTCTAAAAAGTAAAACGCATGAGTATAAATTGTGTTGACGCAGGGCAACACGTCGCCGTCGGAGGATTCGCTGATCAACGGTTCGAATTCAAGAAGAATTTGGACGCCGGTCAACGCGTCGCACTCGCCGATTGAAGGCTAAAACTCCACATGTTTTGACGCCAATAAACGTGTCGCAATGAAGAGTTCCCCAATCATTGGAGGAGTCTCGTAAAGAGTTGGATGGTCAATTGAACGACAACTCACCAACACGAGTCAAATTCAAATGAACTCAATCAGCTTCAATATTCTGACAACGGTCAGGCAATAAATGCGGCGTCGTAATACCTTCAGCTATCCTACAAAGAACTGGAGAAACTGAAAGGATTAGAGGAATCAAATACTGAAGCTAATCTAAAAAAAATTCATTTATCAAATTCAGGTCAAGATCTCGACGACAGTCAGTCAAAAAGTGCAGTACCGTAATGCCTTCAGCTATCCTACAAAGAACTGGAGAGTCTAAAAGGATCGGAGAGATCGAACGCCGAAGCCATTCATAGGTCCCGTCACACTGACTGACGGTTGGGGCCTATCATATATAAAGTATCCCAGGCTCGTTAAAAATCGAGACTGAGACACTTTGGAGGGGGTATCTGTAGGCGTTGAAAATCGCTTATCAGTGTCCGAATGAGACTCGTGACGGTGGGTTGATACTGATCTAACGATGCGACCAAGAACCGCTAACGACATAACTACGCCAAAAAATATATAAAGTGAGTCGAGAACGCATGAGGTGAGTCGGCAAGGGATATGAGTCAACGAAGCAACATATTGTAGAATAAATCTAGCGACGAAGCTTCAGGTTAGCAAGATTCGACAAGGGGAGTCGACCGGACTTGAACGTCGACGAGGCAGAATTAACTGGACTCAAGCAATGACAGAACTACGCCGATCGGATTTTGAATTCAACGGAACGATCAATCGAGCTGTGATTCAGCACAACTGGATGAAAACAAGCTCAGATAGAACGGTGGACGAACTGACGAACGCCGGAACAAAAGAAAAAATGCCAAATGGGCGCCTCAGCACGACCGAGGCACCATTCAGTGCCTCAGTCAAGCCGAGGCACCATTTGGTGCCTTGGTTAGGGCTGAGGCACCAATGGTGCCTCGATCGGTGCCTCGGCCACCAAGCCGAGGCACCATTGGTGCCTTGGCCACAATGCCTTAGCCGAAGTGCCCCCTTTTTTTGATTCTTCTGCCTATAAATAGGCCAGGGGGGTTCAGTTCAAAGGGTTAGAAAATTCATCCTCTGAGGTTGGAAATTTTTAGAGCTTTAGGCGAGATCCACTCGAGTGTTTGCACAGATCCGAGCGTCTGCAAAATCAAAAGGCCAGATCTAGATCCTAAGAAAGCGAAGAATGCCTTCAACCTCAGATCCACGCGACGAGAGGAAGATCAGAAGTAGATCTATGTCAGATCTACGACGTATCCCTTCAGATCTAAGCTTGGTCTTAGTCTCGAGAAGAGCCGTGAAATCATTTAGCCGATTTCACTTGCTTTAGGGCTATTATTTCCTTCGTGAAATAACCCCTTTTGTTCTAGATTTGATTCAGATCTAAATTTCCCCACATAAAAAAGGAGGGATTTTTAGATCTAGATTCAGATCTCGTTCTTCGACGACTGACAACATAAGGATCTGATCGCACGGTGGTCCACGGATGCAAAAAGTCCCCGGCACAGGCAAAGACACCCACGCAAGTGAGGATGCGATAAATGGATCCCGTGTTTGTTCATTAAGGGTTAAAGTTGTAATCTTTTTGATTTTTCATTGTAAGCCTTATAAAAATGCGTTCTTTTTATTGAATTCATTTGTAATCCCATAAAGGTGTAATGAGTTCAGCAATGAAAATCAATCAAACGACTTTCCCTGCGAATAGCTGGAAGTCAATCGAACTTCACCCTGAGCGAGGAAGTATCGACCCTTGCTGTGAAAGAGGGCCAAGACGTTCGCAAATCTTCTGATTTTGGACATCGGTTCACAACCCCTTTAGGGTTCACTTTAAAGCATCTCATGATGCTCACTTTGTTCTTCGACAGAAGCAAAGAATAGGGTTCTTCCCTTACCAAAATTCCCGCAAGGGAATGAAATCACTAACAGTGATTCATCTGACCACGCTAAGTGAAGGTCAGAACAACATCATCACAAGTGACGTTCGCACACTAAAGCTCAAAGTGGTGAAGTTGATGTAAATCAACTTGGATCTCCTACTGATCTAAGAGAGTTCCTATCTCTAAAGAAATCATGCTAATGTCAACATTGTGCGACTCTGAGAGAAGTAGTTATGATAGTTTAAAAAAATTGCCAATGTAAAGCTATTCTTGAAAAGGAACCAGTCTTTAGTCATCTTAGTCAAAATCCTGAGCCTTCAGAGGCTAGGGTTAAATGATGACGATGTGCCTGAAAGGATAACAATAATCTTTAATGGTCAGTTTGGATACAAAGGAGGGGAGGGGAGGGGAGTGATTCACTTAAACCCAAGGGGAGGGGGTGGAAAGAAAAAGGGTGGAATGTATTTATTTGTGTTTGGATAGACAACAAAGGGATGGGAGGGTACATTATAATATGTGTTTATTTAGAGTAGGAGATGGGAAGGGAAGAGGAGCTACTGACCTTTATGTCCTTTTAATAAAATAAGAAAGAACGTCCTTTATTTTTATCATGTAGGGCAATATTAGAATTTCATGAAAAATCTACTTGAAACCCATGCCCTCCCCTCCCAATTTGTCCACTTTTGGAGGGTTGAGAAAGTGGCTGAATTTTCTATTTTTTATTTCTCCCCTCCCCTCCCCTTGCTAAATAAAAAGTGTAAACAAACATAATGTTAGGAGGGTTAGCATTGTAAACCTCCCCCTCCCCCTCTCCACCTCCCCTCTTGTAAAACTCTATCCAAACTCAGCGTAAGAGTTCACAGTCAATATGACTAGTGTTGCCTCTAAAGATGAAGAAGAAGATGCCAATAGTCCCTTTGATCCCAGATATTCGCATGGTATCAAAAGCATATTATCAAAATTTGACAGTGTGTATTGTTGTACCAGATCAAGGCAAGGGGTGACAATTCCATTTGACTAGTCACTCCTCCAAGCATGTGCACCACGAGCTCCAATTCAAGTCAACCAGCCCACTACTAGTGATGATAATTCCGCCATAGCGTCAAATGCTACTCTTAGCTCAGGTCAAGAGCAATAATGGGCTGCAAATATGACGGAGCAAGATCTCCTCTAACAGATAGAAGGCCAAAGAAAAGCTTCAAAAGAGATATTAGAAGAGGTGCTTGGTCAACTTATTGCTGTTTCTCAACCACATGCGAGTTCTTCGAAAGGGAAATGATAGATTACCGAATTTTCCCACGAGAAGCAACAAATGCATCAAGAAGATGTAGATGCTAAACATTTTTATTAGAAACATCAACGCCCCCTAAACTAAGTCAGGAGGCGAAGGCCCTCGAGGACCTACACAAGCAGCTCAACGCTCTCACACAGCACACAGAGCTAAAGAAGGTTGGGTTTACTCGAACTTATCCTATCGAATGGGATTATGTTCCTTATCCAATGAAGTTCAAGCCGTCAACATTACACGTGTTTGATGGCAAAGGTTCTTCGAACCAATACATCTACTACTTCCATTAACAAACAGGGAATGTAGTAGAAAATGACGCTATTAAGGTGCAACTTTTCATTGGTACCCTTCAGGGGGTAGCCTTTGATTAGTTCTAAAATCTCCTTGAGAAGTCAATTAAATATTGGGCCGATCTGGAATCTTAGTTCCTCTTTTAATTTCATGAGGAACAATCAAATGTGACCATGGCCAGACTTCTTTCCGAAAGGCAAAGAGGTGATCACTTGATCAGAAATTACATTGAGTAGTTCTGTATTTTGAGCTTACGTTGCCAGGATATGCCATTGCCGATGCCACTTCAGACCCGTCGGCACAATTTCTTGAGTCGTGTCGAAGCCCATATGGGTTCTGTCAAGGCTCATACCTAGAAAGACCTAATGGAGCAAGATGAGATCATAGAAAATTTGGCAGAATGATTCAACAAGTTCGATCCCCCCTCGAATACAAAAGGGGGTAAGAATAAACAAGGGGCATCGTCCTAGTTGAAAGCCAAAGAGACTTTCGCGGTTGAGGTTAAAAAGTCCAACACCTAGAAGAAGGAGCCTAAGAAGAATGCTTAATGCACCTATTCCTTCAAAGACGAGCATACCACGTCCTCAACACGGATGATCAGTTAAAACTTCTTGAAGCTCAACGTCCTGAGGAGATTGAAAAGATTGATGATCCAATTAATGTCTCTATCACAGAATGTTAGGACACCCGACAAAGAACTGTTATATCCTCAAGGATAACATACAAACTTTTGTCGACTTGGGAATCTTGAAGCTCCAACCTGAACAGAAGAAAGCCACTACTAACATGGTGACACTTCAGTTTGGATCTATGTCAGAAATACAGACTCAAGATGGAGTTGTACTTGTTCCCGCAATGAGAATGGAAGTGGTCAATCATGACCAACAAAATCAACAAAGCTAAGGTTTGGTCCCCTTCACTACGGCGAAGGGAGAAATGAAGTGGGTTCATCCTGACCTCCTCCAAGATGAACGTTGGAATCTTCAAAAATCGAAATTGAAGGGTAAGCATAAGATAAAATCTTGTAATGTCATATTTGCCATCATAGGAGAGGAATTTCTACTAATCTCTTCACTCACAGATACGGAGGAGGAAAGAATTGTCATAACAGGGACAAGATCTGGCAAAAATTATCTAAAGAATTATGATCAGCCAGGACCCTTCAAACAACTCAAACCGATCAAGCAAAAGGAGACTCGATTCGACAAAACATTGCAACGTCCCATAGTTGACTCTAAGACTCCATTCCGGTATGTTATCATGGCCCAGCCAACCAATATCCTGGCTCATATAACCTTACTTGAACTTCTACGTTTGTCTAAAGATACGAGAAAGGCTTTGAAAGAAGTCCTTGATGATAGCGAGGTGTTTCTCGCTCACATGTTTGAGCCCCCCCAGGATGAAAAATACAAACAGTGCTATCAATGTTGACAGCAGATGCCTTGCATTACTTTCACTACGGATGATATGCTTATCAAAGATCATCATCACAACTGACTCATCTATTATACTGGATATATAGGGTCAGCGAAGGTCAAGAGGATTAACATTGACCCAGGGTCTGCCTTAAGCATAATCCCGCAAACGCTCCTTAGCTTCTTGGGCATCCCCCTTTACAAGCTTTAAAAAACTACTGCTACCATCTTCAGATTAAACTCCAGTAGTAGCTGATCGCTTGGAAAATCTGACTCAAGTGTCAGACTAGTGACTTGAAGACTGAAGTGACTTGTTATGTCATCGACATCGAAACACATTACAGCATGCTCCTTAGATTACCTTGGATCCATTCTAACATGATGTCCCATCAATACTTCATCAATGCTTTAAGTATATCGATAAGTATGGGGTTCTACAAAAGGTTGATCCTAAAAAGCATCTCTTCAAGGAGGTGGAGAATTACTTTACTGACTTTCTCCTATATGACGATAATCATACAATCGAAATTGTTCTTCCCAATGATGAGGAAATTGGTAATGAAGCAGCTAACGAACAGAATCCGAATGAGAATCCAATCTGGGAAATGGAGCCATTTGTAATTACCGTCGAAGAACCATGTACCAACTAGTCAGCGGAAAATTAGAGCGATGGATCTTTAACGATAAAGCCAACTTTGCTTATGACTATTCTTTACTCTCTGAGGATGAAAGCTCAAGAGTTGAAGCTCTGTTGTGTTTGCTAGCTTTAGACTCAACTTTGCACATACCTGTGAATGAGTCTTATCTAACTCATCAGTAGTAAGATGGCTCAGAAGACACTACCTTTATGGTTCAAGCTAAAGGAGACGCCCAAAATCCTATTGTTTTCAAAAAGTTGAGCCACAACCATAAGTATTAACTTTAGATGATGAAGTCAAAGGAGTACCAGAGTTCTCTCATTATAACCAGCAACCTCGGCATATAATGGTAAAAATGGGGTATGACTTCACCCTAAAATAAGGATTGAACTTCAATCAAGGACTGAGAGTTCCTCTAATCCCCTTCATCCCTGAAGGAGAGGCCTTCGATTATAATAATCAAATTAAATGTGGACTCGGGTACATTTTCTGAGAAAGCCAACTTACAAATAGGACCAACTTCTAATGATTCCCTAAGTAGCTCTTCAGACACGTCTACCTAGGATTCTGACGTTAGCATTAGAGCTAAGTTTGATGGATTCACGGTTTACATGATTTCGTATAGTTTAACCATGGATCTTGATGAAATTGAAGTGTTTGAAGATCCTGAGGATGATCCCTAGATGAAATATATTAGAGTACAATGGGAATCTTGCTTTGAAATTAGCGAACCACCCACTGAAGTTAAAGTGATCCAAGTCAACATAGGTGATAAATCCAATCCCAAACTCATCTTCATTAGGGAGAGTTTATCACTCATCGATAAAGAAGAACTCATAACTCTCCTTCGAGAGTACACTGACATCTTCACCTGGAGTTGTGAAGACATGCCTAGCTTGGATCCTAATGTGGCCATACATCACCTTAACATTGACCCCAATCTTAAGTCGGTCAACCAACAACAATGACGCTTCCGTCCTGGGTTGATGGAGTAGATCGAGGAAGAAATTTGTAAACTCATTGAATGTGGGTTCTTTCATAAAGAACAACATCCTGATTGGATGGCCAGCATCGTTGTGGTAATGGAAAAGAATGGTAAAATTTGGATCTGTATCGACTTCAAGGATCTTAACCTCGCTTGTCCAAAGGACGAGTTCCCCCTCCCTATCGCAGATGTTATAGTGTACTATACGTGTGGGTTAGAGAGAATGTCATTCATAGATGGTTTCTCCGAATACAACTAGAATAAGATGCATCTAGATGATGAGAAGTATACGGCTTTTAGGACATTTTTGAGGGTATTCTATTATACAGTGATGCCCTTCGATCTGAAAAATACTAGAGCAACCTACCAATACGCGATGAATATGATTTTTCATGAATATTTGTACAAGACAGTGGAGTGCTACATCGATGACCTCCCAATTAAGAGTCATCACAAGTAAGATCATGTCAATGACTTGAGGATGGTGTTTGAACTCATGAGAAAATATTAACTCAAGATGAACCCTACCAAATCTTTCATGGGGGTATCATCAGGCAAGTTCCTCGGGTTTATAGTAATATCCAAAAGGATACACGTCAATCCTGAAAAATATTAGCCCATGCGAAGTTCGTTGCTTTCACAATACGACATAACGTTCATGCCACGGAAAGCAGTGAAAGGCTAAGCACTAGCTGATTTCCTGGCGGATGATCATTATTTAGGCTATTACTGGCCAAAGATGATCATAGATACAATTGTAGATGGTTAAAATATATTTCATCCAGTCCAATATCTAGCTTGGATCTAGGAAGTGAACGCCCATGGGCTAAACGCTGCAAATGGGCCCCAAAATCACACCCCAAATTAGTTGCAGTGAAGTTCGCTTAACAAAGCATGCAAACTATGCCACGCAACTCATCTCGACTCAGTCTGACCGAGTCAAGAATGGGTTGACTCCCAAATAACTGTAGTGAAGCCCACACAACAAATCATGTGAAGTCTGCGACAAAGCTCGACTCAACCCAACCAAGTCAAGAACTGGTCGACTACCAATTCACACTCCAAGCCAAGTCAAATGGCGTCAATAGTCGGCCAAATCACAAGTCAAATTCTATGCTAAATTCAAACTCATAGACAAAGTTCAACAATCAACGAACTTCGCACATAAAACACAGACGAAGTTCGCTAACCAATGAACTTCGCTCATAGTAACCCAAGTGGGCCACGTCATCCAGGATTCTAAAGAAGGCTCACCCGCATCCAAGTAAACCTCGCCTAAGCATCTTCAGTGAGCTTCGCCGTATTAGTGAACCTCGTCAAATAGCCTTTTGAGGGTTATTGTCAAGGGGATAATCATTCCCCACTATTTTCTATTTTGATGGCCACTTAACCCACAATTAAAAGCCATTAACTCTCTCTTTTAGCCTATAAAAGGAGAAGAAGATTGATCATTCAGGACACTTACACACGGATGGAGTCGAGAGATCGACCCATATACACACATAAAGAGAGATCACCAACCTTGCATTTGTGTTTCTCTCATGTTTTGGTGCTAAGAGAAGACTGAGTTATCTTCTAAGCAACCAAGCCTTCATCAACAGCAAGAGATCCATTGTCTTAATCGGTCCATCAACGGAGTACAAGATTGACACTACATCAACACACAGAAAAGAACTCCAAGAAAATATAATTTTTTTCTTAATTTCATTGTAAGTCTTCTAATTGTAATCTGAGTTAATTGTAATTTAAAAAGACCTAAAATAGGATGGCAACTCCGTTGGGGACTTCTTTCTCCGCTAATTAGAAAATGATGTTGCAGACTGACACTAAGACCCTCGGGTCTTTTACTGAATCGTTGGTCATTAAATTTGACCAAACGAAGTTCAAAGAATTCTTTTCCTCGAACCAATTTTCATCGACATTGACTGTAAGAAGTTGTCTTAAAATTCACCGCAATGTGAATCTTAGTTCTAAATCGACTGCTATGTATGTAAAGGTGATCTTGGCCAAAGACAGTTTTAGCTTAGCTGTAGCCAAATGAACTTCGCTCAAAGTGAAGAAACATCAACCCTCGTCTCGAGCAAAGGTCAAGACGTTATTTGTCTTTTGATTTTGGACATCAGTCCACAACCCCTTTGGGGGTTTGATTTAAAGTATCTTGCGATGCTCGCTATACTTCCTCGATAGAGGCAAAGAGTGGGGGTAATCCCTCATCTAAAATCCCGCAAGGGAATAATATCACTAATGGCGATTTGTCTAACTTTTCCAAACAAAAGTCTGGCCAACATCGCGATGTTCACACATTAAGGCTAAAAGCATCGAAGTTGTTCTAAAAAGTGCCAATAACTTAGAACTACTAGTAATTTAAGAGAGTTCCTATCTCTAAAAAAAGCTCGCCAATGTCAACATCGTGCGACACTTAGAGAAGTTATGGCAGTTTAGAAGAATTATTAATGCAAAACTAATCCTCAAAAGGAATTAGTTTTTAGCCATCTTAATCACAATCTTGAGCCTTTAGAGGTTCAGATTAAAAGACAACGACGTACCCGAAAGGGTAAACTACAAGAATTCACTGTCAACATGACCAATGTAGTCTCTAGAGATGAGGAAAAAGGTGTGGACAACTCACCTAATCCAATGTACTCTCATGGTATAGAAGGCATATTGCTGGACACTGATGGCGTGTATCACCATACCAGATTAAGGCAAAGAGTAGCAATTCCTTTTGGCTACTCCTTCCTCTAAACACGAACGTTACACACTCTGTCTCTAGTGGACCAACCTACTTCTAGTGGCACTAACTCTGCCATAGTATCAAATGTGACCCCTAGCTCAAGTCAAGAACGACAATTGGTGGCAGACATGACGAACTAAGATGATCTTCTTACTCAGATGGCAGCTTAAAAAAAAGATTCAGATGAGTGATTTGAGCTTTTGGAGAAGATGTTTGAGCAGCTCCTATCAGCATCTCAACCTCAACCAAGCTCTTTGAAGGGGAAAAAAACTAGTCTTTAAATCTTCTCCATAAGAAGATCAAGTCAAGATGATGCAGATTAGCGCCTCCGAAGCTAAGCAAGGAGACAAAGGCCCTGGAGGACATCCAAAAATAGCTCAATGCTCTTTCTCAGTGAACTGCGATTAAGAAGGTTGGGATTACCTGACCTTTTCCCATCGACTGGGACATGGTTCCCTATACAATGAAATTTAAGCCGCCAATGTTGTATAAGTTTGATGGTATAGGTTCTATAAACCAACACATCTACTACTTTCACCAACAAACAGGAAATGTAGTGGGTAATGATGTCATTAAGGTGTGACTTTTTATTAGCACCCTCCATGGGGTATCCTTCAATTGGTTTCAAAATTTTCCTGTAGGTTCAATCAAATCCTGGGCAGATCTAGTGTCAAAGTTCCTCTCACAATTCCATGAGGAACAACATGATGTTATCATGGCTAAACTCCTCTTTGAAAAGCAAAGAGGGAATGAGACAGTTAGGAAATTTATCAAGAGATACTGCAATTTGACATTGCGATGTCGAGATATACCTTTGCCGATATTTCTCCAAACTTGTCAGCACAATTTCGTGGGACATATAGAAGCTCACATGGGTGCCATTACAGCCCACACGTGGATGGATTTGATGGAACAAGTCGAGATAGCAGAAAAGACATCAGAACATTTCAACAAGTTCGAGCCCCGTACTAACTTCAAGGGCAATAAAGGCAAGCAAGGGCAGAACTCCCAACCGAAAGCCAAAGAAACTTTCGTCGTCGAGGTCCAAAATCCCAACAACCAGAAAAGGGAGCTAAGGAAGAATGTTCAACGCAATTACTTGTTCGAAGATGAACATATGGTGGCCATCTTCCATGTTCTTAACAAGGGTAATCGGTTGAAGCCCAAAATGGTGTTGTCCCCATTCCTACTGCAAGGATGGAGGTGGTTAATTATGACCAACAAAACCAACAAAGCCAAGGCTTGATCCATCTTACTACAACTAGAGGGGAGATGATGTGGGTACGTCCTGATCTCCTCCAAGATGAATATTGGACTCTTTTGAAGTCTAAGAACAAATACAAGATAAAGTCCGACAACATCATCTCTGCAATCGTTGGAGAGGAATCTCTTCAAATCTCTTCACTCACTAATTTAGAGGAAGATAAAATTGTCATTGCAGGGACAAAGTTTGACCAAGATTATTTAAAGAATTATGATCTGCCAGGACCTTCCAAACAATCCGAACTGACAAAGTAAAAAGAGACTCGGTTTGACAAGGTGTTGCAGCGCCCCTCAGATGATCCTAAAAGCCACATTCCCAAATCTTCTAAACTCTGTGAAGACATCCTAGATGAATTCTTTGAGTCGAATGTCACCTTGGACCACCAAATATGGTAACTTTACTTTGACGTGCATCGAGACGCAACCACAGAGGAGCAATTATTTTCAGAGTGGGGTTAGTGCTGATCAACACCTATGGACATATCCTTCCTCAGGCTTAACCATTGACCAAGCCATCCTCTAATAATGTGGTCGAATATAATGCCCTCACAATTGGCTTGCAACTTGCTCAAGACATGGGTATCAAATACCTTGAAGCTTACAATGATTCTAAGTTGATCATTAACTAGATCAAAGGTTATATTAAGTCTGCCGCAACGACCTTGTACCTTAACACAAAGTAGCCATGTAACTCGCTCATTCATTCAAAGGTTTCTACATCAGTTATGTAGCCCACCTCAAAAACACTCATGTGGATGCTTTAGCATCCCTTGTAGCCACTATTGTCTTGACGCCTAAGTCTACTAGGCGCATCACAGTTGCTAGCCATCAATTATGCTCCCCAGAGCAAATTCTAGAAGTTAACGAAATGCATGTCATGCCAACTCACTTCAAGATTAATGATCGGTGTTTCCCAATCATTAACTATGTCTTGCATGGAATATTACCTGATAATACAAAGTAAGCAATCCCTATTTAAAGATGGGCTTCATGCTTCTTCTATGATTCTGCTATGCAAACTTTGTATCATCAATCATTTGATGGTGTACTCTTTGATGCCTATCACCAAGCGAAGCTTGCAAAGCACACACGGAAGCCCAAGACGGTACACATGGAGCTTATCAACCGAGTCCCAAACTTCAGGACTGACTACATCATCTAGACTATTAGTGGCTGACAATGATATTAAATGCAGTGGCTTATGCTAAATGATGTCATGCATGTCAAGTCCATGCTAATTTTCTACACCAACATTCGGAAGAATTATATTTGACCATCACCTTAGGGCCATTATAAACATGGGGTATGGACTTTATCGGGTTAATTAGTCTGCCATCTACTAAAGGCTATCGATTCATTCTAGCCATCACTGATTACTTCATTAAATGGGTCGAAGCTTTTCCACTCTGAGAAGTCAGGACATCTCATGTGGTTAAATTCTTAAAACATCACGTGATTTATCAATTCGGCATCTCTAGAAGGATAGTCCATGACAGCGGTCCGTAGTTCATCAGTTGACTGTTCTTTAAATTCTGCAAAAAGTTCAGAATTCAAGATATGGTATCTATGCCATATAACCCAGCTGCTAATGGTCTAGCTGAAACTTTCAACAAAACCATCATTAAACTTCTGAAGAAGTTCGTCTCCTCCAACAAACAAGATTGGGATGAGAAACTCAAAAAGTGTTTATGGGCTTACCTAACAATAGTCTGCACTTGTATCAGCTCCACGCCTTTTTTCCTTGGTTGACGGATGCGAAGCTGTGATACCATTGGAAATCTAGATGCCATCATTAAGAACTGCTCTTGCCAAGAAGATGACGACTGACGAACATTATCAAAAGCATCTTCAAGAATTAGAGACGCTAGATGAATTGAGACTCTAAGCTCAGCAACGAATCAAGATCTACCAGTTACGGATCTTGAGAGCCTTCAACAGGATAATCAAGGAATGATCCTTCAAAGAAGGCAACCTAGCCTTAGCCATTCGTCGACCCATGGTCATGTTACATAAGACTAAGGGTAAATTCCAACCCAAATAGGAAGGCCCATTCGTAGTAGAGATAGTCTACTCAAATAGAGCATATCGCCTAATTGACCAAAATGACAATGAGCTCATGGCGCCAATCAACGGGAAATTTCTCAAGAAATATTACCCTTAATCTTGGCCAATATTATCTCCTCACAGAGATTCTAGTCATGTTTAAGTTTCCACCTCTAACCACAAATATTGATCATCTTGATCAAAAAATCCAATCAAAATCCCCAACGAGTCATCATGTTAAGCAATATACCTCTGCTTGACTCTAAATGACTCATCACCGTCATGTTAACATTACATCTCTAAATGGTTTCCATTTAAATGATCTGATCGGTTAACATTACACCTCTGTCAGACCATTTCGTCGATCAGTTAACATTACACCTCTGTCAACTCGTCTTTTCAGATTCAATCGGTTAACATTACACCTCTGTCAATCCATCATGTTAAAAATCGATTAGTTAATATCACACTTCCATCGATTTTCTACTGTTCACTTAACACTACACTTCCAAACGGTAGTCATCCTCTAGACTCCTTCAAAACTGACTGGTTAACATAACACCTCTGTCGGTCATTTCATTTGGCGCGTTAACTTTACACCTCTATCAAATACCCTAATACTGTCATGTTAACATTACATATCTGAATAATACTAACTTGATCAAACTTGGTATGTTAATATTACACCTCAACCAGTTTGATTCTATAATTTCTCTCCCCAGCAAATATGTCACTACGATATGTTAACGTTACATCTCTATTGTATACATATCAAAGGAGATAAAAGTTCTTTTATTATTGAAAGGACTGATCCATTACAAAAAAATTCTAAAGGGAATACGGATAAAAAGAGTGTATTCGTGTAATACATTCAGTTGTCATAGAATGCCTAGCTTCCGGAGCATTCTTTTGTGCCCTTTCCCTTAGAGCCCTGAGATCAATGGGAGAACCTTGTTTTCTAACAGCCGCCAACCTCGTCATTTCAACCTCAAGTTCTGCAACCCTGAGATCCCACTCCTTAGCCAACTCGGTTGACTTAAGCTCGAGCTTCTCTTTCTACTGTTGAGCTGCCTCCAACCATGCTTGAGTTGCAGCAATAGCCACCTTGGCTTCATTAATGGTGGCTTCTTTCTCCAGAATAGTGTTCTGAAGCTCTATTTGATTGCCATCAACTGATGCAAGGCTATCATTCAACCCTTGAAGCCTCATTTTGATCCACTCCATTTCGTTGCGAGTAGATTTCTCAACCTCACAGTGCTTCACTAAGAGTTGATGGAATTCAAGTTCATCAATGCCGTCAATATCAGCCGCACGAAGCAGTTGCAACTCTTGAAACTGAAGCTCAACATCATCGATCATTGTCTTCAATAGTACAATATGTGAGGGACCAACGACTGATGTTAGAAGGCCAAGCTGATTCCTCAATAAAGTAAGCGTGCGAGTAGATAAGCCTTTTCGCATGGTCAAAGCAGATTCAATGCTTTGGTTGAACAGCTTCACTAAGCTCTTGATCAAGAGCTAAATCTCTAACTCAATCATATCATCAGAGTCAGGATATTGGGGAATTTCCACACAGCTCGAAGGGCCTACTCCTGTAGAAACCACGAACGCATCTGTAGTTGAAGAAGTCGACATGACTTGCATTTGTTCATCACTCAATAGGAGGTATGAAGCGAGTGTGGCCAACACGCTGGAAACATCTACCTAGGTCGTGTTCGCGAGGAAAGTTGATGAGATTTCTAATGCTTTGAATTGTTACAAACTTCAGTCACCTAAAACAAAATTCAAATAAAAAAGATCGCCTTTTTATAAGGCTTACAATGAAAAAAATCAAATCAAGATTACAACTTTGACCCAATTGAACAAACGCGGGATCCGTTTATCGGATCCTCGCTTGCGTG
>JBAKGM010058774.1:0-15258 GCA_037177215.1 Asparagus racemosus
CAGTCAACTACGAACTTTCGAAAACTTTGGAGGGGGTTCTGTAGGCTGTCTAAAAAATCACTGCAGATAGTCCATCCTCATTAAATATCAACAATGAAAGTCACGATGAAATGACTTTCAAGAGACCGCAATTTAAGTATTTTCTATAACAATTAACAAATGATACAATCCAACAACCTTTACGCTAACCAATGGGAATCCCAATTTCAACGGTCTTCACAAGCATCAACAGGAGTTACAATCAATGACTGCCAGACTTTAAGAAAACACGGCAAAGATCACAAGATGATGATCTTTGAAAAGATATTACAAATTGATAGTCTCTTTGATTAAAAAACAAAGAGCTCACCACTGCGCGAATCTCACTACCGTGCAAGGCTCAAAATGCATGGCTCACCATCGCATTTCCAAGCTCAAATTGCATGGCTCACTATCACATTTCCAGGCTCAAAATGCGGAGCTCACCACTAGGCGAAGCTCACTACCGCGCAGAGCTCAAAACGCGTGGCTCACCATCGCGTTTCCAACCTCAAAACGCATGGCTCACCACCAGATTTCTAAGTTCAAAACATAGAGCTCACCACTGCGTTCTCAAATCAAGGCGCAGAGGTTATTTTTAGAATGCGGACCTCGTGTTTGACTGATTCAAACACGTTGTAAGTAGTTCCGAAACTATTTTACACGATTTGAGGAGAGATTTAAGGGGTCAGTTACACCCCTTAAACCCCTCTAAATAGCTGGGATAATAGCTGAAAAGGGGTGGCTGGCACGAAGTAGACTTCCACGAGTCAAGAATTCTTCTTTGGATCGGTCAAACTCATTTTTGAGTTCGCAAACTCGTTAGAATTCCAAACTTGCTTTGCGACTTCTTTTCAACGTTGTCCCAGGAGCCAAGGTGGTCGGATAATTAGGGGATACAAGATTCAAGCTCACATTGCTACCGTGAAGAACCAAGGTTAAACAAAGGGAAGGATCTCCGTTAATCTTTCTTTCTTTTATAAATCGAGCGACTGATCAAGGAAGATTGTTATTTCTTTCTTTTTTCTAAGTCAATTAGAGGGGAATTACTTTGAGAGATTGTATTCATTCTTTTTATAAGTCAGTTAGAGAGAATAACACTGATTTTACATTTTCTCAAATTCATCGGTCTTCACAAGAACTAATAGGAGTTACAATCAATGACTCCCAGACTTTAAGAAAACACAACAAAGACCACAAGATGATGATCTTTGAAAAGAGATTACAAATTGATAGTCTCTTTGATTAAAAAACGCGGAGCTCACCACTGCACGAAGCTCACTACCGTGCAAGGCTCAAAACGCGTGGCTCACAACCGTGTTTCCAAGCTGAAAACACGTGGCTCACAATCGCATTTCCAAGCTCAAAATGCAGAGCTCACCGCTGCATGAAGCTCACTATCGCGCAAGGCTCAAAATGCGTGGCTCACCACCGCATTTCTAAGCTCAAAACACATGGCTCACCACGGCGCTTCTAAGTTCAAAACATAGAGCCCACCACTGCGTTCTCAAATCAAAGCGCAAAGGTCATTTTCAGAATGCGGACCTCGTGTTTGACCCATTCAAACACATTGTAAGCAGTTCTGAAACTATTTTACATGATTTGAGGAGAGATTTACAGGGTCAGTTACACCCTTTAAACCCCTATAAATAGCAAGGATAACAACTGAAAAGGGGTGGCTAGCATGAAGAGGACTTCCACGAGTCAAGAATTCTTCTTTGGATCGGTCACACTCATTTTTGAGTTCGCAAACTCGTTAGAGTTACAAACTTGCTTTGCGACTTCTTTTCAATGTTGTTCCAGGAGCCAAGATGGTCGGATAGTCAACAGGATACAAGATTCAAGCTCTCATCACTACCGTGAAGAACCCAGGTTAAACAAAGGGAAGGATCTTCGTTGATCTTTCCTTCTTTTATAAATCGGGCAATCGATCGAGAAAGTTTGTAATTTTTTTTCTAAGTCAATTAGAGAGGAATTACTTTGAGAGATTGTATTCTTTCTTTTTCCAAGTCAGTTAGAGAGAATAACGCTGATTTTACATTTTCTCAAAATTCCATGCGAGCAAAAGATGGCGACTCTCAAAATTTCTTCACTTGTTAGGAGTTGATGTGTCATTTCCACATATACGCGCAGGTGACTGGAACGCATGGGGGAGGTGTTAAGCAAGGTTATTGAGCTGACTATCTCTTCCAGAACTTGAATAATAAGGAGCTAGAGGTGGCACGCCTACCCCCTAGTGCACCTGAGGTGGTGAATACCCGTATTGACGCGCCTACTGCTGACTACGTCAATGAGGCTATGGAAGATAGGTTTCCTACCTGGGTGTCTGTTCGGCCAACAAACCCCCCTCTTGCCTATAAATAGGAGAGGGTTTCCTCATTTCAGGTTGGAAAAAGGTTAGAATTTTTAGAGCTTTGAGGCTAGATCTGCAAAGGTATTTGCACATATCTGAGTGTCTGCAAGATCAAAAGGCTAGATCCTAATCCTGTACAAGCGAAGAACTTCTTCCAAGTCAGATCTACACGGTGAGGAAGAGAATCAAGGCCAGATCTACGTCGATCTAGGTCAAATTTATGGTTCTACCCTCTAGATTAAGCTTCATCTTAATCTCAGGGTTTAGTGTGTGACTTCGCTTTGTCGATTCACCCACTCCGACGATCATCTCCTTCGTGAGTTGATCCCCATTGGTATTTGATTTCCTTCATGAAATAAATACCTCAGATCTGTAGATCTCGTATCTAGATCGGATTACGCGGTGGTGCACGGACACAAAAAGTCCCCGGCATAGGCAAAGACACCCACGCAAGTGAGGATCTGATAAACAGATCCCGCGTTTGTTCATTAAGGGTCAAAAGTTGTAATTTCTTTTTTATTTTTCATTGTAAGCCTTATAAAATGATGATTTTTATTTGAATTTTTGCTGTAGGTGACTGAAGCTTGTAACGAGTTCAAATCAATGACAATCAAAACAATTTTCCTTGCGAACAAGTTAGCGACCACAGTGGGAGCCACCGGCCTCAGATCTGAGGTCTTAGTGTCGCAGCCACGGATCTCGATCCCAGTGGAAGAAGAGTTTGAGTTCGAATTCGACCAACAGAATTTTGAGGAGTATCTCTCCTCCTCCTCCTCCAGATCCACTTCTCCCTGTCGCTCCAAGAAGATCTTCGCTACAAGGAGAACCCGTTGGGCCTCAGATGCAGAGTTCCAAGGCGACGAATCCTACCCTGCTGCCTCTGGTAGTGGTAAAATTTCCTCGACGCCCACAGCCCAAGTTCCCCCTGTGCCCGAGATGACCACCGATGGCATGCCCCGGCTCTCTAAACGAGCACGACAGAGGTGATGACAGAGCATGGCCCGCAAGTTCGCCAAGGCCATGCAATCCATGGATGGGATCCGCTACGAGGCGGATCTAAGATCCAGACAGACACAGAGACTCCACCTTCAAGTGATTGATGACCCCTCCAAGCCGTCGACAAATGAATGGGTCCCGATTAAACAGAATCGTTCCACACTTCAGGAGCGCATTCGGAAGCGCCGCGCACTACTAACACAGGCACGGGCTTTGGTGCAACAACCCTGTTAACTGAAGGAGGAAGAGGCGGTCAAGAAGCCACCAACAAGCCGCCAGGTCTGGAGGCCCAAGTTCGTCGGCGCTCCAACCCTGACGAACGCGGCATCCAAGCCTATGTCTGCCGGCATTCTAACTCCTACCCCGACACCAAGGCTAAAAGCTGCAAGCGCCTCAACACTAACTACCCTGGCGCTGAGGCCAAAATCCACCGGCGCCCTAATCTAAGTTCCCTTGGTGCTGAGGTCGCCTCCGGAGTCTGCATCCAGATCTTTGCTGAAGCCAATTCCTGCTGCGGCTAACAATCCAACCATCAAGGAATGCTTGGGTCCGTTGAGGAAATCACGAGTGACTCCTAATGTAGGAGGTTGCACCCCCCTCAACAAGGACATGGAGATTCCTACAGCTCCACCAACCAGACTGAGAATCGAAGTCTGAGAGTCCGCCGAGACTTCACGCCGACACAGGCGAACGTCAAGGCATGTCACTTTTGGCAGTTTTGATGAAGCAGTTCGTCCTCAGAAGGAGACATTTTCGTCTGACGACGACAATGTTATAACCGAGAGGTCGTGCCAACGCACGATGGGTTGCTCCGACACTCATACCGATGAGCTGTATTATCATGCCAGGGATACGAGAAGATCCTAAAAGAGTAATTCCCCTGAGAAGCATGCGCATTGCCCCTGTTCTAAGTTGATCAAGGTGGTGCTATCGGAGTGTAGCTGCAACAAGGCAACTCTGAAAAAGAGTGTCGGTCTTCGACAGACTTAGCGATGGATTGCCGAAGCCAAGCTCAGGACGCTTCCGCAGGAGAAGATCAACGACTCAAAGGGATGAATTGCCCGGAGTCACCAACAATATGACTAGCAAGGGATGTCAAATCGTACCGATCCCCAATCATCCAACCAGATAACTCGGTTGCACATCGGGATGATTTGGCATTCTAACTATGACAAAATCCTGAAAGGGTTGCCATCTGATGATGAGGTGTCAGATGCTAGCTCTGCAATGGCCTCTGACAACACAGTTTCCAGTGAGGGACAACCTCGAGAAACCTCGAGAAGCCCTTATGATTAGTGCTGAACAAGTGGTCAAAATACTCGAACAAGCGGTCAAAATAGTCGAACAAGCGATGGCCAAGCAGAAGGAGAACTTCAAGTTTGAAATGGAGATGACCATGCAGCAGATGCGAGAAATGTATAACTAGCAAATCTAAGCACTGACGAACCGTCAAGGTGAAACCAGTCGTCGCAACAACGTCAATCAGGTTGACAGCGACACTGACAGGGAAGAAGAGCATGGTGCTAGACAGCCCTTTGAAGAGGGAAATGCTGGGTTAGCTAGGAGAATGCCAGTGGCAATGCCGTCCCAGAAAATGAGAAAATCAAAGATCTCGAGAGTAAGATCAACACATTGATCTCTGCTCAAGAAATCAAGAAGACGGGGATACCGTGCCTTTACCCGAGGGAGTGGGAGTCGATCCCGTATTCGTCAAAGTTCAGCTTGATTAATTTCACGCTGTTCGATGGAAAGGGATCCCCCACCCAGCACCTCATTTATTTCAAGTCTCACTTAGGGGTGATTTTTAGAAACGAGCCTTTGATGGTTCGGTTATTCGTTGGCACCCTTCAAGGAGCTGCCTTCTATTGGTGCCGCCGTCTCAAACCTAAGAACGTTACCAGTTGGGATGACATGGAGTCTATGTTTCTCCCTAACTTCTTCGATGACGACACTGAGATATCCATCGGGACGTTGCTCGATGAGAAGCAAAAAGACAGAGAAACGGTGGATACCTTCGTCAAACGATTCTGGAACAAGGCGATGAACTGCCAGGATTTGATTATAGAGGAGTTTATTCTCCAGACCTGCCATAATAACTTATCACTGGCTGTGCTCGAGGCGATGGGAATAGCACCCTCCACTATATGGAAGGACCTGAAAGCACGCGGGGAGCAAGCCGAACGGTTCCTCAAAAGGAAAAATGCGGAAAGAGGCCAGCCGACGGCGGAGGCTCCAAAACGCAACTTTGTCCCATGCGGCAAGGGGAAGGAGCAAGCGAGAACAGCGGTCACAAATTAGACGTTTCAACTACAACCCCAGCAGCAGTTGCAACAGCGAGCGCCACAGCAGTCGCAGTCACAGTGGCAGCAAGGGCCGCAGAAGCAGAAGGCCTCAGAACCAAGATTCTCGAAGTCCTATTCCTTCAGGGACGATGACATTCCCAGTCTCTTCAACTATCTTGTAGAGAATAACAGGATCAGGCTCCCTCCGATCCAGAATCAAGAGGAAGCAAAGAGAACCAATGACCCGAGGTACTTTGCTTATTACAGGGTGGTTCACCACCCCCACCAAATCATGCTTCAGCCTCAAGGATAAAATCTAGGCTTTAATTGATGTGGGAGTCATCATAATGAAGCCGTCCAAGGAAAAGAAGGTCAGAGCAAATGCGGTGTCCATCAGCTTTGGATCGGTACCTTTGACGTGGTTCGAACCCGAGTCTGTAGTGAAGGTGGCGATGAAGACGGTAAATGATGACCCGCAGAAACAACACCAAAAAGGGCTAGTGCCACATATGGCCCCAAATGGTGAAGTTTTGTGGGTCCACCCAGATCTACTTGAAGATGATCAATTGGCAGCCTCTTCTTCATCCAAGTAGAAGTCGAAGGGAAAGGGAAAATTGTACCATGCTACTTCCACGGCCTTGGAGGAAGATGATGAACAAATAGCGATGCTCCAGCTGTCTGAGGAGGAACTTGAAGCCAACACCACAAGGAGCGAGCACGAGTACATGTACAAGTACCCAGAAGCTCCTGATCCAAATGCCAAGATGCTGTCGAAGCTAGGGGTACCAACAACTCCCTCACTCTCGCCGAAAAGGCACAACAGCAAGTATCTGCCAAAGAAGCTACGGCTAAGTTAAAGGAGAAGCAACCACAGGAGGTTCAGCTCCTAAAGCAGTCCCGGTTCAATCGCCCAATTGGAGGAGACAAACTGGGAAGCTCTAACTCTCCATATCGCTTCAATATGATGGCTCAGCTAGCCAACATACCAGTGAGGATCACTCTCTACGAGCTTCTACGACTGTCAAAAGAAACCTGAAAAGCCATACAAGAGGCCTTGGCTGACTCTGAAGTATTCCTTACTCAGATCAAGCTAGCCCCCGAAGAGCCAGAGTCAACGACACAACACTGCAACCTTGCTACCAAGCACCTTCCCTGCATCACCTTTACCAAGGAAGACATGCAGACGAGGAATTCTAAGCATGATAGGCCATTATATTTCACTGGGTACATCAGCTCTAGTGAATTCCAAGCATGATGCGCCTCATGTACAACCTCGAAATTCCTGCCAGTAAGCTAGCATCAATAGGCATAGTGATCTACGGGTTTAACACCAGCGGGTCTCACCCACTTGGTAAAATCCGAGTGAAGTGCCAGATGGGAGATTTGAAGTCAGAAGTCACATGTTATGTGATTGATGCAGAGACTTCCTATAACTTATTATTGGGTCAACCTTAGATCCATAATAACGTTATAGTTCCCTCTACTCTTCATCAGTTTCTAAAATATGTAGACACGAATAATGAAGTCAAGACGGTGGTCACGGACAAACAGCCGTTTAAGGGGATGGAGAATTATTTTACTTATTCTCTCCTCTACGGTAATGAGTCTGATACTGAATCGTCGGCCCAAGGCACGGACAGTGGTGGGGAAGCTGATACTAAGGCCGGGCTTGATTATGATGGTGGTTTTGTTTTGAAAAACATTGTGCCCCTTATAATCAATCTTGACGATGAAGAATCGTCGGATGAAGGTTGTAATTGGCAACTTGTCTACGAATTAATAAAGGATAATTTAGAGTACTCGTTGTCTTTGGCTGATGTAATGGAAGGATTATACAATGACCCTGACTTGCACCTACCAACACGGTCGTCGTGCATAACGCAGAAGCTATTCCACGACTCCTTTGGGACAACACTCATCATCCCAGGTAGGTCAAGTAGTGAAAAAGACTTAGTCTACGGAAAAGGAGATGCAGTTCTGTCGCCGAATCACTTCTTGGAGGAAGACGTCGATGACAACGAGCCTATACTATACACATTTGGATATAGTCCAGAAACACTGGGTATCATGAAGAAGTGGGAGTACAACTTGGCACAAGAGGGAGGTCGTTGCTTTGGATGAGGTCCTCAAGTCTCGCCCAAAGCAGCATATGTCCCGAGAGGGAAGCCGGACAACTATTATGCATTCAGAAGGGGATTGGGATACGAATCCACCTCAAAAGACGAATGCTCTTGGTTAATTGATGACCACCTACCCGATGAAGGAGACGGACATTCGTCTGATTCATCTGCTTGGGATTCTGACGTCAGCCTGGGTGAAGCCTTCAAGGCCCTGATGATTAATATGGCTACTGCCGACCCTACCACAATGAAGGATAACGAGGAAATGCCAACATGGGAAGACCCGTGGGTTCATCACCTCAACATGCAGTACGGGGACCGGTTCGAGCAAAGAGAACCCCCCACTGAAAATATAGTGGTTCAAGTTAATATGGGCAACGAAGCTAATCCAAAGCCCATCTTCATGAGCGGTAGTCTTCCACCAGAAGAAAAGGAAGAATTAATCACTCTTGTTAGGGAATATATCGATGTGTTCGCTTAGAACTACGAAGATATGCTAGGGCTCGACCCAAATGTGCCGACCCACTGCCTCAATATCAAGCCGGATGCCAAACCTCTGAAGCAATAGCAAAGACGGTTTTGTCTGCAAATTATGGAGGTGATCGTGACAGAAGTAAAAATGCTCATCGAGTCAGGCTTCATCACAGAGGTACAGCATCCGGACTGGGTGGTGAATATTGTCCCGGTACTGAAGAAGAATGGGACAATCAGAATCTGCGTCGACTACAGAGACCTGAACGCCGCTTGTCCTAAAGACAATTTTCCTCTCCCAATTATGGTTGTCATCATTAACAATACACGTGGGTTTGAGAGGATGTCCTTCATGGATAGCTTTTCGGGTTATAATCAGATCAAGATGCACCCAGACGACGTGAAACATATGGCGTTCAGAACACCTCTCAGCATATTTTGCTACATAGTCATGCCGTTTGGTTTGAAGAACATAGGCGCTACATACCAGCGGGCAATGACGAAGATTTTCTAGGATCATCTCTGGAAAACGGTCGAATGCTACATCGATGACTTGGTTGTGAAAAGCCGCAACAAGAGTGATCACATCAAAGATCTTAGAACAGTGTTCGAACTCATGCGAGCTCACCAGCTAAAGATGAACCCTACCAAATCCTTCCTCGGTATGTCCAGTGGTAAGTTGCTCAGCTTCGTTGTCACCAATAAGGGCATCCATGTCGACCCTGATAAAGTGAAGGCAATTCTGAGAAATCTGAGAGAACTCAGGGGGTTACAAGGGTGATTGGTGTATATTCGGAGATTCATCTTGAATCTGTCCGGGAAGTGCCAGCCATTCTCTA
This sequence comes from Asparagus racemosus, assembly GCA_037177215.1. Lineage (NCBI taxonomy): Eukaryota > Viridiplantae > Streptophyta > Magnoliopsida > Asparagales > Asparagaceae > Asparagus > Asparagus racemosus. The sequence continues at coordinate 9,080 of JBAKGM010058774.1, forward strand.
AATTGAACAAGAAAGGCGTCTCGTTCATCTGGGATGATACTTGTCAAAAGGCATTTGAGGAGATCAAAGTGTATCTCGCGAAGCCTCCTGTTCTTGTTGCACCGCAGTCGGGTAAGCCGTTCCTAATCTACACCAAAGCAACGGACTACTCGTTAAGCGCCTTACTCATGCAAGACGATGACAGCGATCACGAACAGGCAGTATACTACCTAAGCCAAGCATTAGTCAGTGCTGAGTCTCGTTATCCGATGATCGAGAAGCAGTGCCTTGCATTAGTGTTTGTGATTCAGAAGATGTGACATTATTTAGTCGGACAGACGATTTATGTTATCTCCAACGTAAATCTAGTCTGAATGTTTATGACCCAGCCAGCCTCCATGAGTTGGCATTTGGCAAAATAGGCCTTGCTCTTGTCCCAATATGACATGTACTTCAAACAACAAAAGTGAGTCAAAGGACAAGCAATTTGTGATCTTTTGGCTGCAAACCCGATGACAGACGCAGCCGAGCTATATGCTGACCTACCAGATGAAGCTCACGAAGTCAATATTACATCGCACCAACAAATATGGTGATTGTATTTTGATGGAGCTTCTTGAGCTACTAATGTGGCAAGTGCCACCGGATGTTCTAAGATCTCTGCTGGAGTCAGAGTTGTCTTAGTTTCCCTAGGGAAACATGTCATGCCCCGAGCCTATTCGTTCACCGAACCATGCTCTAATAACGTGGTCGAATACAATACACTACTTATCGGGCTTCGTTTCACCAAAAAGCAGGGGGTCGAGTATCTCGAAGCGTACGACGATTCGCAACTGATAGTCAAACAGATCCGTGGAGACTACAAAGTCAGGAATCCAGATCTAGTCCCCTATCACCAGGCGCCCATTGAAATAGCGGATTCATTTGAAGAGTTCTTCATCAAGTACATTTCGCGCCTTCAGAACGCTTATGCAGATGTATTGGAGGTGTTAGCAGTGTTTTTGGCACAACCTCCCGAGACTAAGCAGTTAGTCACGGTTAGAACTCATCAATTATTCATGCCGATATATGATGAGGTAGAGGGAGATAAGGGGGTGGTTACCAAAGAAGTATACACCACCCAGACCAAATTAGAACTCCGAGATTAGCACTTCCCCATAATCGACTACGTCTTGCATGGTATCTTGCCAGAAGACGTGAGGGAGAGAGAATCCATCTGACGGAGAGCCCCAAGGTTCTTCTACGGTACAGAAACCCTGACGTTATATCGTCGCGGGTATGATGGCTTGTTGCTCCAGTGCCTTTCAAACAAATAGGCAGAAAAAATCTTTCAGGAAGCACATGAAGGCGAATGTGGCGCGTACTAGCTTAGTCCTAAGCTCTATGATCATATCAGAAGAATGGGGTACTTCTAGCCAACAATGGTCAACGACGCGATCGAGTACACTCAAAAGTGCCACTCATGTCAAATTCACGTGAACTACATATATCAGCCTCCAGAGCAGTTGCATTCTTCGACTACATCCTCGCCATTCGAGACGTGGGGAATGGACATTGTAGGTCCCATTTTTCCTCTGTCAGTCAAAGGCGATCGGTTTATTCTAGCGATCACCAACTATTTCTCCAAGTAGACTGAAGCAATCCCGCTTAAAGACGTGAAGACGAGCAATGTCATCAAGTTTATCAAACACCACGTCATCTATCAACGCGGTGTACCAACATGGATCGTGCATAACAATGGTCCTCAATTCATCAGCAATTCCTTCATTAGATTTTGTGAAAAATTTAAGATTCAAGACGTCTCATCAACGGCCTATAATCCAGTTGTAAATAGATTAGCCGAGGTGTTCAACAAGAAATTATCAAAATTTTGTCGAAGCTTGTGGAGACTAACAAGCGAGACTGGGATGATAAGCTCGGAGAAGCACTTTGGGCATATCGCACCACCATACGCACGCCAACTAGAGTGACCCCGTACTCTCTGGTCTACGGGTGTGAAGCAGTTCTTCCGCTAGAGATCTAGATTCTGTCACTTCGCATCACCCTCACAACCAAGATGTCGATCGAAGAATAGCATTAAAAACATCTCGAGGAGCTCAAGATGTTGAATGAAAAGCACCTGGAAGCTCAACAACATATTGAGTTCTACCAAGCAAGCATGTCGAGAGCTTTCAACAAGAAAGTGCGACAAAGGAGTTTCAAAGAAGGAGATCTACTCCTCGCTGCTTGACGACCGATAATCCTCAACTCTAAGAAAAAAGGTAAATTCAAACTAAAATAGGATGGTCCGTTTGTAATAGAGACAGTCTATTCTAGAGGTGCATAGTGCCTAATTACCCTAAATGGCGACTGACAATTAATGCCGATAAATGGGAAGTCCCTGAAGAAATACTACCCTTAGTATCTTCAAGATAACCCGTTTCAACGGGAAGTTCCTCGTGAGATGTTTCACCCACTTTCTTCGAGGATAACCCTAGATTTATTCTCCACTATAAATTCCCCCACCGATCAAATTTATTGACGGTGGGTCTACAAAATTGTCTGGTCCAAATACCAAAAATTCCCTCTTGATTCCTTCTATGAACAAGAGGCCCACTCAAAATTTCTTTTACGCTGGAGATAGAATATAAAATTCTTCCTCTCCAAGCGTAAGATCCCCTTCATGATAAATGGAAGGGATCCATCCTTTCCTTTTCCAGGCCATGCCGACTGAAGGTATAGGTCAGAATTGAATTTTCAGATCAGGTCGTTCGACTGAAGGTCGCCTGAATCTTTTCGATTCTCTAAGTGGAAACCCTACTCTTAGTCTCACTACATTCCCAGGCAGCACGGACTGAAGGTATGTGCTAAGATTTTCAGACCAGGTTGTCTGACTAAAGGTCGCCTGAGTCTTTTTGGTTCTCGGAGTGGAGATCCCACTCTTAGTTCCATCCTATTCCTAAGTAGCACCGACTGAAGGTATGTACCAGGATTCTCAGACTAGGTTGTCTGCCTGAAGGTCACCTGAATATTTTCAGTTCTCAGAGTGGAGATCCCACTCTTAGTTCCATCTCTTTTCAAGGTAACGCTGACTGAAGGTACGTGCCGAAACTTTCATCCTTGGTAGCACCGACTGAAGGTATGCCCCGAGATTTTCAGATCAGGTCGTCTAACTGAAGGTCACCTGAATCTTTCCAGTTCTCAGAGTGGAGATGCCACTCTTGGTTTCATCCTTTTCCAGATGGCACCGAGTGAAGGTACGCGCCGGAACTTTCATTCTAGGTAGCACCGACTGAAGGTATGCGTCGGGATTTTCAGATCAGGTCGTTTGACTGAAGGTCATCTGAATCTTTCTAGTTCTCAGTGTGGAGACCCTACTCTTAGTTCTATCTCTTTTCTAGGTAGCGCCGACTGAAGGTACGTGCTGGAACTTTCATTCTAGGTAGCGCCGACTAAAGGTATGCGCCAAGATTTTTAGATCAGGTCATCCGACTGATGGTCGCCTGAATCTTTCCAGTTCTCAGAGTGGAGATCCCACTCTTAGTTCCATCTCTTTTCTAGGAAGCGCCGACTTAAGGTACACGCCGGAACTTTCATCCTAGCTAGCGCCGATTGAAGGTATGCGTCAGGATTTTCAGATCAGGTTGTCCGACTCAAGGTTGCCTGAGTCTTTCCAATTCTGGAGTGGAAACCCCACTTTTGGTTCCATCCTTTTCTAGGTAGCATCGACTGAAGGTACGTGCGGGAACTTTCATCCTAGGTAGCGCTAACTGAAGATATGCGCCGGGATTTTTTGGATCAGGTCGTCTGACTGAAGGTTGCTTGAATCCTCTCAACTCATAGGGCAGAGTTCCTGCTCTTGGTTTCATTCATTTGCCATGAGAAATAAAATATAAAATTCTTCCTCTCTCACCAACTTAAGTTTATCAACAAAAACCCCTTAATCCAAGATTCTTCTTGGAGAATTTGATCCCAAATCCTAAGCAGGAATAGGTCGACGCCTCTCACGTGTCGCCGGGTTAGTCTTCTTGTAAAAAAGACGAAGTCTACGTATTCAATATCGTAGCATAAAGTCTAAGAGAGTTTCATTCTCTTAGCACAACGTCAAGTGCGGAACAGGTTCAAATAATTCGCACACTAGCCCGATTCAAACGGTAGTCGGTAAAGGCACACCAAATCTATTGAGGGCTGGGGCTTGGCCAATAACCCCAAAGTCGACACCTAACACGGGTTGCCGGGTTAGTCTTCCCACGAAAAAAAAGATGAAGTCTATGTATTTAATATCATAGCACCAAGTCTAAGAGAGTTTCATTCTCTTAGCATGTCACGTGTGGAGCGGGTTCAAATAATCCGCACGTTAGCCCAATTCAAACGGTAGTCAGTAAAGGCACACCAAATCTATTGAGGGCTGGGAGTTGGCCAATAACTTCAAAGTCGACGCCTCACACGCATCACCTAGTTAGTCTTCCCGTGAAAAAGACGAAGTCTACGTATTCAATATCATAGCATAAAGTCTAAGAGAGTTTCATTCTCTTAGCACAATGTCACGTGCAGAACAGGTTCAAATAATCCGCAGGCTAGCCCGATTCAAACACTAGTCGGTAAAGGCACACCAAATCTGTTGAGGGTTGGGGGTTGGCTAATAACCCCAAAGTCGACGCCTAACATGCATTGCCAGGTTAGTCTTCCCGTGAAAAAAAAACGAAGTCTATGTATTCAATATCATAGCACCAAGTCTAAGAGAGTTTCATTCTCTTAGCACAATGTCACGTGCGGAACAGATTTAGATAATCTGCATGCTAGCCCGATTCAAACGGTAATCGGTAAAGACTTATCAAATCTGTTAATGGCTGAGGATTTGCCAAAAATCCTATAAGTATCATGGTTAATTATTTCTGACGAAATAAAAGAATCATAATAAAGCGTAAAAAAAGAAAAAGGGAGACATATTTTATTGATAAAGACTGAAGATACAATTCCTTAAACATCAAATTTGTGACAGCAAATTTGTTGTCTTAACCCGGACACTTTATCAAGGAAAGCTTGCTGAAGTTCCTCCTGTAGCTCAGCCCTAAAAGACTCTTCACTAGTGTTGAGCGTCTTCGCAGTCTCCTCCCCAATCTCAGCTAGCTTCTGCTTCGAGAGCTCAAACTTCTCGGACATGATGGTAAGAGTTTCCTCTTTGTTAGTTTTTATCAACTTCAAGACACTCAGGCTCTCCTTTGCCGCTTGAAGCTCCTGCTCAAGCTCTACTATCTTCGCCTCGCCCGCAATGATGCAAGATTGAAAATGACTTACAGAGGATGAAGTCTCAGCAACAGCGATCTCTAAGTGGTGCACCTGGTCTCGCTGCATCTGGACTTCGAGCCCGGTGAAAACACGAGCATCACGCCAAGCTACGAGACGAACCTCTGTCTTCACGACTATATATGAAGGGAGCCCCGCTACCTCCAAATCCTGTAAACTCCAGAGCTTAGCCTCCAGGTGATCGAGATCATCGGCAACGGCTTGGGTTAGCTCTGGATAACTCGCATCTCGTATCAAGGCTATCCTCGGGTCAAGGAATGACAGGAATTGACAGAGAGAAAGCCCGCTAATGAGAAGCGTATCTATCACTGTGGCTAGGCACAAGAAGAACGAACAAACCTCTACACGAATGATAAGCTGAGATGGATCATTGTCCGATATCAATGCTCTCACTAAGTCATGAAGCAATGCTATGGGCCCTGCAAGCAGAAGGAGGAGGGTTAAACACTCCCAAATCATAATCAGTGTGAGTACTATCGGCTGAGCAGTCCGTACCTATTGGGACAGCTCCTTGCCCTAATGGGGCCATCGAAGGAGCATCAATCGGTGGCGCATCGGCTGTCGCAGTCAGTCCCTCGACCTGTACGTCCGATGTAACATCAGCTGCGGTAGCTGACTCTAGAGGAGCAACAGAATGAAGAGTTCCTGTCACCAACAAGGGACATTTTAATTTCATGGAATTATAGTTGTACTAGTCAAAGTCGGCTAGTCCTATGATTATCGAAAAAGGGGATCCATACCTTTAGAAGAACCAGCCTCGATATTCCCAGGAATTGCCGGCTCAGGCTCAATGTCACCAGGAGGAGAATCATCTCGGGGCGAGCCAAGCATCAAGTCATCCAGGGATATATCCATGGGCAAACCGTCATCATCAAAGTCCTCTATCGAGAAATCTGACATAAGAGGACGTGAGT
>JBAKGM010058812.1:0-15255 GCA_037177215.1 Asparagus racemosus
CACGTTCCTCGTGGGATCGATAACTTTTTATACTATAACTTGTTAGTTGTATACTTGCAACTCCAGAGGTAACACTCATTATTTTCGCACAACAGTGCAACAAGAACAGGAGGCTTTGCAAGATACACATTGATCTCTTCAAATGCCTTTTGACAAGCGTCGTCCCAAATGAATGAGACGCCTTTCTTGTTCAATTTAGAAAATGGTTGGCACTTCCTAGATAGGTTCGAGATGAATCTCCGAATATACGCTAGTCCCCCTTGTAACCCCCTGAGCTCTCTCAGATTTCTCGGAGGTTGTAAATCTTGAATCACCTTTATTTTATCAGGGTCGACATGGATGCCCCTATTGGTGACGACGAAGCCGAGGAACTTGCCATTAGACATCCCGAGGAAGGATTTAGCTGGGTTCATCTTCAGCTGATGAGCTCGCATGAGCTCAATCATTGTTCTTAGATCTTTAATGTGATCACTCTTATCGCGGCTCTTCACGACCAAGTCATCAACATAGCATTCGACTGTTTTCCAGAGATGATCCTGGAAATCTTCGTCATTGCTCATTGGTACGTAGCGCCAGCGTTCTTTAGGCCGAATGGTATCACCGTATAGCAGAATATGCCAAGGGGCATTCTGAATGCCTTGTGTTTGGCGTCATCTGGGTGCATCTTGATTTGAATGTATCCCGAAAAGCCATCCATGAAGGACATTCTCTCAAATCTACACGTATTGTCGATGATGACGTCAGTGATTGGGAGAGGAAAATCATCCTTAGGGCAAGCAGCATTCAAGTCTCTGTAGTCGATGCAAATCCTGATTGTCCCATTCTTTTTTAGTATCGAGACAATATTCGCCACCTAGTCCGAATGTTGCACTTCTGTGATGAAGCCTGATTCAATGAGCTTTTTTACTTCTGCCACAATTGCCTCTATAATTTGCGGACGAAACCGTCTTTGCTGTTGCTTGACAGGTTTGGCATCCGACTTGATTTTAAGGTAATGGGTTGCCACATTCGGGTCTAGCCCTGGCATATCTTCGTAGTTCCAAGCAAACGCGTCGATATACTGCCTAACAAGAGCGATCAATTCTTCCTTCTCTTCCGGGGGAAGGCTACCGCTCATGAAAATTAGCTTTGGATTGGCTTCGTCGCCCATATTGACCTGGACGACTATATCTTCAGTGGGGGGTTCTCTTTGCTCGAACCGGTCCCCATACTGCATGTTGAGGTGGTGAATCCACGGGTCCTCCCATGTTGGCATCTCATCATCCTCTTCCATGGTGCTAGGGTCGGCGGTAGTCATATTGACCATCAGAGCCTTAAAGGCTTCACCCAAGCTGACATCAGAATCCCACACAGATGAATCAGACGAATGTCCGTCCCGTCCGTCGGGTGGGTGGTCGTCGATTAGCCAAGAGCATTCATCTTCTGAGGAGGATTCGTATCCCAATCCTCTCCCGAATGCATAATAATTGTCAGGCTTCCCTTTAGGGACATATGCCGCCTTAGGCGGCACCTGAGGACCTCGTCTGAAGCAAAGACCCTCTCCTTGTGCCAAATTGTACCCCCACTTCTTCATGATATCCAGTGTTTCTGGACTATATCTAAATGCGTGGAGTACAGGCCCGTTGTCATCAACGTCTTCCTCCAAGAAGTGATTCGGCATCAGAACCGCATCTCCTTTTCCGTAGATCAAATCTTTTTCATTACTTAATCTTCCTGGAATGACGACTGTCATCCCAAAGGAGTCTTGAAACTGCTTCTGTGTTATACACGATGACCGTGTCGGTAGGTGCAAGTCAGGATCGTTGTATAACCCTGTTATTACATCAGTCAAAGACAACGAGTACTCTAAATCATCCTTTATTAATTCGTCGGTAAGTTGCCAATTACAACCTTCATCTGACGATTCTTCATCGCCAAGATTGATTATAAGGGGTACAATGTCATTCAAAACAAACCCACCATTATAATCAAGCCCGGCTTCGGTATCAGCTTCTCCACTGCTGTCCGTGGCCGATGATTCAGTATCGGACTCATTGCCGTAGAGGAGAGAATTAGTAAAATAATTCTCCATCCCTTTGAACGGCTGTTTGTCCGCGACCACTGTCTTGACTTCATTATTTGTGTCTACATATTTGAGACACTGATGAAGAGTAGAGGGAACTATAACATTATTGTGGATCCAAGGTCATCCCAACAATAAGTTATAGGAAGTCTCAGCGTTGATCACATAACACATGACCTCGGACTTCAAATCTCCCATCTGGCATCTCACTCGGATTTTACTAAGTGGTCGAGACCCGCTGGTGTTAAACCCGTAGATCACCGTGCCAGTTGATGCCAGCTTACTGGCAGGAATTCCGAGACTGTACATGAGCCGTAGGGGCATTATGCTCACATCGGAACCTAGATCAACTTGGATCCAGTTAACTTCACTGGAGCTAATATCCCCGGTGAAGTACAGTGGCCTGTCATGTTTAGAATTCCTCGTCTGCATGTCTTCTTTAGTAAAGGTGATGCAGGGGAGCTGCTTGGCAGCCAGGTTGCAGTGCTGGGCTGTTGATGACCTCAGCTCTTTAGGAGCTGGCTTGATCTGTGTGAGGAAGAACTCAGAGTCAGCCAAGGCTTCTTGTAGGGCTTCTCGGGTCTCTTTGGACAGTCGCAGAAGCTTATAAAGTGTGATTCTTGCCGGGATGTTTGCCAACTGAGCCATAACGTCGAAGCGATAGGGAGAGTTCGAACTTTCCCGGTTTGTCTCCTCCAATCGGGTGATTGAATCGAGACTGCTTCGGGAGCTGAACCTCCTGTGGTTGCTTCTCTTTTAATTTAGTCGTGGCTTCTTTGGCGGCTGCCTATTGTGCCTTCTCTACAGGGGTGAGGGGGGTTGCTGCTACCCCCAGCTCTGACAGAGTCTTAGCATTTAGATTGGGAACTTCCGGGTACTTGTACTGGTACTCGTGTCCGCTCCTGGTGGTGTGGACTTCAGGTTCTTCCCCCAGGAATTAGAATGTCACCATTCGCTCATCGTCTCCTTCTAGGACTGCAGAGGCAACATGCCACAACTTTCCCTTCCCCTTCGACTTTTTCTTGGACGAAGTGGAAGCTGCCCATTGGTCATCTTCAGGCAAGTCGGGATGGACCCACAAAACCTCACCGTTTAGAGCCGTATGTGGTACAAGCCCTTTTTGGCGCTGCTTGTGCGGATCATTATTCACCGTCTTCATCACCACTTTTACCACAGGCTCGGGTTCGAACCACGTCAAAGGCACCAAACCGAAGCTAATCGACACTGCATTTGCTCCGACCTTTTTCTCCTTGGATGGCTTCATTGTAATAACCCCCACGTCGATTAGGGCTTGGATCTTGTCCTTGAGGCCAAAACATGACTTAGTGAGGTGGTGGACCGCCCTGTGGTAGGCACAATACCTCAGGTCATTGGTCCTCTTTGCTTCCTCTTAGTTCTGAATCGGAGGGAGCTTGATCTTATTGTTTTCCACTAAGTATTTGAAGAAGCTGGGAATCTCGTCATCCCTAAAAGAATAGGACTTCGGGAATCTCGGCTCTGAAGGCCTTTGCTTCTGTGCCCCTTGCTACCACTGTGACTGTGATCGCTGCGGCGCCCACTGTTGCAGCTGCTGTTCGGGTTGCTGTTGGAATGTCTGGTTTGCGACCACAGTTCTAGCCTGCTCCTTTCCCTTACCATGCAGAACAAAGTTGCATTTCGGAGCTTCCGTGGCTGGTTGGCCTCTTTTTGCCTTTTTCCTCTTTAGGAAGCGTTCAACTTGCTCGCCACGCACCTTTAGATCCTTCCATGTAGTGGAGGGCGCTGTTCCCATTACTTCGAGCACATCTAGTGACAAGTTGTTGTGGGAAGTCTGGAGAATAAACTCCTCTGTAATCGGATCCCGGTAGTTCATCGCCTTGTTCTGGAATTATTTGATGAAGGTGTCCACCGTCACTCCGTCCTTTTGCTTTTCGTCGAGTAACGTCCCGATGGAAATCTCGGTGTCGTCGTCGAAGAAATTGGAGAGGAATAGGGACTCTATATCACCCCAACTGGTAACGCTGCCTAGTTTAAGATGACGGTACTAATCGAAGGTAGCTCCCCGAAGGGTGCCGACGAATGACCAAACTATTAGGGGCTCGTTTCCAGAAATTACCCCCAAGTGAGATTTGAAGTAAATCAAGTGCTGAGTGGGGGACCCCTTCCCGTCGAACGGTGTGAAGTTGATCAAGCTGAACTTCGATAGATATGGGATCGACTCCCACTCTCTGGGGTATGGACATAGTATTCTCGTCTTCTTTACCTCTTAAGAAGAGATCAGTGTGTTGATCTTGCTCTCAAGGTCTCTGATCTTCTCATTCTCAGAGGCCACATTGCCACTGGCATTCTCTTGGACACCCCAGCATTCTGCTCTTCAAGGGGCTGTCTTGCACCGCAGTCTTCCTCGTTAGAGTCGCTGTCAATTTGGTTGACGTTGTTGCGACGACTGGTCTCACCTTGGCAGTTTGTCAGTGCTTAGATTTGCTGGCCATGCATTTCTTGCATCTGTTGCACGGCCATCTCCATCTCGAACTTAAAACTGTCCTTTTGCTTGGCCATTGCCTCTTCGAGCATCTTGGCCACCTATTCGTCACTGATCATGAACGTTTCTCGGGGTTGTCCTTCACTAGAAACAGTGTTGTCAGAAGGAATTGCTGAGGCAGCATCTAACACTTCGTCTTTTGACGGCAGTCCCTTTAAAATTTTATCATAACGGGGGCATCGAATCGTCTCGATATGCAACCGAGTTAGTCGGTCAGATGATCGGGGACTAGTACGACTCGACGTTCCTCTACTCGTCATATTATTAGTAACTCTGGGCAATTCATCGCCTCGAGTCACTGATCTTTTGTTGTGGAATTGCCTGGGGCTAGGCTTTGGCAAGCCGTCGCCCAGTCTATCGAAGACAGATACTCTCCCCGGAGTTGATCTGTGGCAGGTACATTCTGTCAATACTGCCTTAATTAGCCTGGAACAGGCACAGTATGCAGGTTTCTTATGAGAACTCCTTTTGCTAGATTTCCTCGCACCCCTAGCACGATAGTACAGCTCATCGGCATAAGTGCTGGAGCAACCTATCGCGTGTTGGCGCTGTCTCTCGGGTATAACATCATCGTCGTCAGACAAAAATGTCTCCTTCCGCGGACGGACTGCTTCATCAAAACTACCAAAAGTGACTCACCTTGACATTCACCTATGTGGGCGTGAAGTCTCGGCGGACTCTCGGACTTCGATTCTGAGTCCGGTAGGTGCAGCTGGAGTTGCCTTGAGGTGGGTTCGACCTCCTGTTCGAGGGCTGACCCATGATTCCCTCAATGGACCAAGGCACTCCTTAATGGTTGGCTAGCTGGTCATGGCGGGAGTTAGATTCACCAATGGCCTGGATGCAGACGTTGGAGGTGACCTTAGCACTGAGCTGACTTTAATTGGAACACCCGTGGATTTCAGCCTGGGCATCGGAACGATTGGTGTTGGGGCGCCCTCAGCTTTTGATCTGGGCACCTGGGAAGTAGGTGCTGGGGCGCCTTCAGCTCTTGGCTTGGGCGCCGGGGCTGTTTTCATTAGGGCGCCTTCTGCTTTTGGCTTGGGCGTCAGGATAGGAATTGGTATGCCGGCGGTCTTGGGCTTGAACGCCGTGACTGTTGAAGTTGGAGTGCTGTTAGATTTGGGCCTCCAAACCTGGTGGTGCGTCGGCGGCTTCTCCGCCACCTCCTTCTTCAATTCAAGAGCTTGCTACACCAGAGCTCGTGCCTGCGCAAGGAGCGCGTGTCACTTCTAGATGCGTTCCTGAAGCGTGGAACGGTTCTGCATGACACGGACCCACTCGTTGGTTGACAACTTGGGGGGCCGTCGATAATCTGAGGCTAGAGCCTCTGTGTCAGTTTAGATATTAGATCCGCCTCGTAGCAGACCCCATCCGCTGATTGCATGGCTTAGGCTAATTTGCACGTAATGCTCTGCCTTTGCCTTTGACGGGGGCGCTTGGAGAGCGCAGGTGCGTCGGTGGCGGTCATCTCGGGCGCCGGGGAACTTGGGCTTCGGGCGTCAGAGGGAATTTACCGCTACGTGTGGCAGCGGGGTTAGTTTCGCCGTCGTGGGACTCTACGTCTGAGGCCTATCGGGTTCTCCTTGCATCGGAGACTTTCTTGGAGCGGCGGGGAGAACTGGATCTGGAGGAGGAGGAGAAGTACTCCTCGAACTTCTATTGGTCGAATTCGAACTCAACCTCTTCTTCCACCGGGATCAGAATCCATGGCTACGGCACAACAACCTCAGATCTGGGGTCGGTGGCTCCCACTGTGGTCGCCAGCTTGTTCTCGGGAAAGTTGCTGAGATTTTCATTGCTCTAAATCTGTTACAAACTTCAGTCGCCTGAGACAAATTCAAATAAGGATCGCCTTTTTACAAGGCTTTACAATGAAAAAATCAAATAAAGAGATTATAACTTTAAACCCAATTCAAACAAACGCGGGATCCGTTTATCGGATCCTCGCTTGCGTGGGTGTCTTTACCTGTGATGGGGACTTGTTTCGTCCATGGACCACCGCGTAATTCTGATCAAAGTAAAGATCTAGATTCTGGATCTGCAGATCTGAGTGATTTATTTCACGAAGGAAATAAATACCAATGGGGATCAATTCATGAAGGAGGTGATCGCCAGAGTGGGTAAAATCTACAAGGAGAAGTCACGCGCTGGACCATGGACTAAGACGGAGCTTAGCCTAGAGGGTATATCTGTGAATCTGACCCGGATCACTGTGGATTTGAGCTCGATTCCCTACCTCGCGATGTAGATCTGACGTAGATGAGTTCGCCGCCTGCACGGACTGTTGATCTGACTTTCCTCCTTCGCCGGTGCTCGGATCTGTGCAAGAAGGCTCGTAGATCTCGCGTAATGCTCTGCCAAAATCCTAGATTTTCCAACCCTCAACAATGAATCCCCTAGCCTATTTATAGGCTCAGGAGAGAGGGGTGAGGCCGAGGCACCATGGTGCCTCGACACTGTGGCCGAGGCACCGTTTGGTGCCTCGGCCTGAGCTGAGGCGTCCATTTGGCATGCTACGGTATTCTCCCAGTCTTGTTCGTCTGGTATTTTATCTAATCCAGTCGCGTCGAGTCCAAACCCGGTTGATCATCTCGCTGATTTCATAATCAGATCAATGTAGTTCCGTCGGCGCTTAAGCCCAGTTAATCCCGTCACGTCGACGTTCGAGTCCGGTCAACTCGCCTTGTCGAATGTCGCTGATCTGAAGCTTCGTCATTGGATTTATGCTACGATACGTCACTTCGTTGACTTGTACACCATGCCGACTCACTTCATGCATTTATCGGCTCGCTTTATGCATTTTGTGGCGCAGTTATGTTGTCAGCGGTTCTTGGTCGCATTGCTTGATGGGTCATTGGTTGTGAACCCACCTTCACGAGTCTAGTTTGGGCATTGATAAGCGATTTTCAATGCCTACAGCCATCCCATCCACTTCTTCACCGCCTCTATCTCTTCATCTCTTCTTATTTCTTCATAGCTACGCTAATGTTGCATAAGCTAGAGATGCTTCTCGACAGAGGGGCTGAGATAAAAAAAACTCCAACAAGAGTTAGCTTAATGAAGGGCAATCAAGTGGATGAACTCTGCATACTCCGACACTTGGCAGAGTTGTTATCAGCCGAGAAGGCTATGCTCGAGCAGATCGTCGAGAACCAATTGGTTGCTTGGTGTGAGCTTGATGGCGATAGGGATGCATGGAGCCTTGAATGTCGTGCTCTTCATAATACCATTTGACGACTGAAAATGGTGCTTGAAGAAAGACCCTTGGGTCTCCACGAGCGAGAACTTCGATAGGAACTAGGTGTCACAAAAGTGAATCTAGATCATAATTAGATGTTGTGTGGCTGACTCAGGCCTAACGTCGATTTTTGACCATAGGAAGTGCTTCTTCCTGTAGACATAGTTTAGTCCCGTGCAAGTAGGGAACTTCTTGCGGCTGATATGTCTCTGTTTGGAGCAACGGGAGCACTTCCTATCTCTCAACTTTGTGTGGCTGAGGATACATGGTGCAGCTCGTGTGTATGCTCCTCAGCCGTCACACTACCCATGCCTTAGAAATATAGGGCAGTAGCAAATAGCAACAAATATCCATCATCTCTGTAATTGGATAGTCTAAATGTCACCTTTTAGTTGAGTCTTCGATCAAAAAAAATGAACTTTTCTTTTCTTCATATTGAAGTTGTCCATCTTCTTGTGTAATTGATCTGTGTATGTTGAAGCGAGTCTAGATTTTGCATAGCCTGGACTCTGCATGGAATCAGAGTACTTGGAAGTGAAGCTCGGGCTTCCTTGTGTTAGTAGAGTTGATTGAGGTGGGCTAAATGATGTCTCAATCAAGTTGAGACTTAGTGAATTTTGCCGGATCATTTTGGGGAGTTCACTATATCGATGTCACTGACAAATTGAGTTAAGGTTCGCTCAATTCGAAGTCTTAGTGAAGTTTTCACTATGGCGTTCTGTCGAGGTTCACCTCAATGTCTGTTTGATCGAGCGAAGTTCAACTTTTTGAGGAGCAGTCACCTTAGGTGAAGTTCACACAGTTGAGTTTTGGAAGATCTCATCAAGTCGATCGTGCGAGGTTCACCCAAAAGCTTGGAATATTTGGCGAACCTTATTTAGGACGAAATTTTCAGTGAGGTTCAAGGCTAGAATCTCGAAAGAAGTTGAAGGCAAAATCTTCAGAGAATTCGACAATAAATTGTTCAACGAAGGTTGTTAGCGAGAAGCTTGGCGGATCTAGAGGCAAAATCTCTGGCGAAGTTCATTAGCGGGATATCTGGCTGATCTAGGGTTGAGATTTTTGGCGAAGTTCGTGGCGAAGAGTTTTGAGCGAGATTTGGGGGAATCTCAGCCTATAAATTCGACTGTTCCTCTCCCTCCTCTTCACTTTGAGATCAACTTTTGAACTCTCAAGCCCTAGCTTTCCTTAAGAACACCCAAAGTTTGTCAACCATGGCCCCTCATCGTGCTATTTCTAGGGGAAGAAGCTCTGCTCGCGGAGCTCAACGACCACGTGCTGAGGATGTGTCGGCGCGGCTGGAGTTACGATGGGTAAGTGTATCTATTAATGGCGATCTTCGTATATGTCCTTAGCCTATTGGGCTTTCATCAATGCCTCATAGCATCCGAAAATTGACATGCCATTCAAGGCAAGATTTTTGAGATTATTCGTAGTTTTTCCTGACAATCCTTCATTGTTGGCGACGGGGCTCTGTCAGCGGCCATTGATGGCGCTTTTTGGTGAATTTCGGCCTTCAGGCAAAGTCCCTTAGCCTATCAGGCTTCTGTAGTGAACTTCGTTTTGGCGAAGTTCGTTGTTTTTTTGTGTGACCCTCACTAGGATGACACTCGCCATTCTAGATTGTCTCCATTTGGGCGAGGTTTGCTCATCCAAGTTGGGTGAACTTTGCCAACATTAGAATAAAGTGATGTTCACTTTTCTCAGCTCTGTCCATGCTGAGTTGATGTATATGAGCGAGGTTCGCCTCAGCTCTTGGGTTGTTTTGACTCGACCTTTGTTGACTAACCCCTTTTATTTTCTTTGTGCAGTTGCTTATTCTAGAAATCCGGTGGATTGATACAATCACTTTGGTCATGTTGGATTTCATGATCCTGAAGTGACGCATGTCTTCCATAGGGAAATCCCATTATTCACTGAAGGAAGCAGCTCTAAAAGGGAGAGGATCACTTGTGTAGGTGGCTAGAGGACCCTTTGGGTGATAATCACTGACGCGAAGTTTTCTATTCCCAACGAAGCAACGTCCGTGAAACCACATTTCCTCTTTGGGGATAGTATTTCGAGTGGTAACTCCCTTTTTCGTTGGGGGCCAGAGTATTGGTACTTCACTTTGGAGGGTCGTTGATGTGCTCTACCAGAGATAGAGCCACAGGTTTCCTTCATGTACCTGCAGCGTTTAGCCGTGCCGCGTCCCATGTGCTTTGACCTTACTCATAGGGAAGATAGCGTCAAGAGGGGCATTCTGAAGTATGGAGGTGGCTTTCGCCAAGAAGGAATTTACGAGGTTAACATTGTGGGGTTGTGCACTGGCTTTGTTCAAGAGGACGCTCCGATTAACGAAGTAGCAATCATCCGAAGTACCTTTGGGTATGAACTTGCTAAGAGCGAGGCCCAATACTCTGAAGCAGACGCTAGCTTCCCTGGGTGGATTAGGTCAACGGGAACTCATTGGTGGTCTTGCCTCGTTCAATTCATCCACATCACTTTTGGGGATAGTTTATGAGAATTGCGACTCTATGCCGCTATCAGGGCCTCTAAGTTTGGCGTTGAAATTTCTGCGCCAATGTTATACGATATCTTGGAGTTATATAATTCTCATAGCAACACTTTCTTCACTCCGGTGGGGGAAATTAGCATTGCTCTTCACGAGATGTTTGAAGTATCTTGCTTGCCAATAGGAGATCGTCCATATGAGGAATTCTTCCTGACCAATGAGGAGCTAAGTGTCTTCTCTCATACTGCGCAAATTGCAGAGGCGTTCTAAGAACCGACCTGCCATTTCCTTATCTATTAAAGATCTCAAGGGAATGCGAGTCATGACCATACTGTTGCTCATGTCCCCTGGGCTAAATACTTGTTCTTCATGTGAGTACGAAGGGGACAGTAGAAGCGATCACTACAGCTTCTGATGCTGAAATCGAGAAGCGCATCTTTAAAGAGAAGTCTGTTCTACACACATCAGACTTTGACAAATGTGGGTTTCGTGCTAGCGATAAGTTTGAGAGTTTTCATCACCAAGCGAGGGAACCAATATCCAAGTTGGCACTACTTGCAGGATTCTTCTCAATATGGTTGAAGGGTTGTGTAGTGCCTTCACGACCAAAAGATAGTATATCAATCAAAGTGTTGTATCCTGCGGTGATGCTAGTTTCTAGATACAATCTAGCTCTCCTACGAGGGATAGTAAGTTGTATACATCACGGTCTCTGAGAGTTAGCCACAGAGTGCTTGAAGCAAGAGGACAAATGCCCAAGGAAGCAAGTGCCTAACCCTAGAGTGAAATTGCCATATACCTATTTGGTAATATGGTTTACCCAGCATTGCCCGTCGTTGATGTTAGCTGCTGCATCTAGTGGGGAGGAGATTGCCTTGCTTCAGAGGTTCGAGTGTTCCAAATGGTTGATCAAATACCTGGGTGGCGTTCGTGGGGCTCTCTTGGCCAAAGAAAACTACCGACTCTACTGTTGCTTTCCTTCAATAACCGGTGTTAACCCTAGGGATGAATTCAAGGATAGCTTTAGTAGCGAAGGCTTTACCTGCTTGCCTAGCGGGTGTTTCCACTAGCTGGTGAATATTCATCCTGGCGATCTTGTTGCCAGGTTAAATGGGTCAGAATGTTACATCGAGCCCTATTTACCATGTCGCTTTGCTCACCAATTTGGCGAAGACCAATTGTACGTTGGGAACCTGAATCCGGGATTATTGTGTACTAAGAGCATAGTTGATGGAGCTAGGGCTTGGTATCATTTTGTCGCGGGTGCCACCGGAGTGAAGTTTTCGCTCCCACAGCATACTCCTAACTGTTATATGACGTTAGAATTTTGCAAATGGTATAGCAAGGTGCTTGAGCCGCATCCTGATTTCCGGGTGAACCAGACTGGCTTAGTTTAGATCTCAAAGCGATACAAGGAGTCCTCCAGGAAGGGTTCGAGGAGCAAGATTCCCGGTATGATTGAATTTTTGGCTGAAGATTTATCAGATAATGATCCGGATGAGTCTGGCGATCAACCCGATTTTTCATTGCCAGCTGATATTGGTACTCAAGAACCTATTGAGTCTCAAAGCCCAATCGGAGTCCAAATCTGTGAGCTGGCTGTACCTTCAATTCATCCTAAGGCACCTACTAAAGTCTAGGGGAAGGGGAAAAGACCCTTACATACTTCCCCTTCTAAGCTAATATTGAAAAGGAGACGCATGGCTGCCCTTGAGCCTGAACCGATCCTTGGGGGTTCTTCTGAGGCTGCGGACGAATCTTCTCTGACTTCAAAGTAGGAAACTGGAGCTAAATCTTCAGTTAGTATATCGCTCATGCACCAATGTGATTAGAGGTGCTTTTTAATTTAACGTACTCTCCTTTATATGAGGACAAAGAACCCTTTGTCATGGATGATGAAGAGGAGCAGGTTGATTACGACCACTACGATACTAACACCTACTTGATCGAACCTAAGGATGCAGGAGGAGTTAGTGACATTGGTGGTCTCTCACACATGCCAGGTATTCTTTTTTTATCAATTCTGTAGAATTGTCTCATTTTGACGATTAACATTTCCACTCTTGATCATGTAGATGATGAGTTTAGTCTTGGAGACGTGGGTGATCATTCTGAGTCGGTGGTCGTTGTTGAGGGAATCTTAGCACCTCAGAGCCTTTACCTGAAGATCCCACGCTTAGGCCCATTTCAGTAATGAGACGTCGGTTGAGGATCTCTGAATTTTCTGATGAAGAAGATGAACCCTCGGCTTCACCTATGCCTGCAGGAGGTATTCCAGAAGTACTACCGAGTTCACATCATGTGGAACCTGCTGCGAGTGCAAGTGTCGAGGTGGAGCCTTCATCCACAAGTCTTGAAGTTGTGACCCCAGGAGTGATGACTGTGGGGACTATCACCACGTCAATCGAGGCGGGGTCTACTATCCCTTTCGTCGCATCTAATCTGTTGGTCACGCTCGCACCATTTCTAATGGCAGGTCATGAGCGAGTGCATACCTTGCCCACTTTTCATCTAGGTACTATAAGCACAGCCGTAAGGGCAAGCTCTTCAGATGTCGTAGCCATTCCTCAGTCTCCTAATCCCATTGATTTGATTGAGACAGAGATCAAGATATTGGCAGACGATTTGACGAAGTTACTTAATCTGAGTATTGCGAACACTCTTCTCCTGGGGTGATGTTTGTTTGCTCGTATCCTGAAACTGTTGAGGGATGAACTTGATGTGTTGTCATCAACTGCCCGTTCGGCTCATGCTGAACCCTTTAAGGTGGCGATCGATGAAGTTGAAATGCACCTTAGTGAATTACAAAATTTACAAACACCCGATCTCGAGGGCATTGCCGAGATCGAATTTCACCGTTTGTCAGCCGTCCAGAGCCAATCTTTTGAGTCTACCCGTAAAGAAATGGCACAGATTGACATGAGGATTCAAGATTTGAATGAAAGCATTGATTCCAATGAGGGTTACCACGCGGAGTTGCAGGATGCTATCCGTTGTAAGGACTTCTTGTAAATGCTTTTTAGCTCTCTCTTGAATAAAAGAACTTTCTTTCCTTTACTTTAATGTGTGTACGATAGAGATGTAATTTTAACGTATTGTAATTACATTGTTGTTAAGGATATTTGAGGATCAAACTGACAGAGGTGTAGTGTTAACGTATCAGGTTTTGACCAAATTGACGCTGCTTAGAGGTGTAATATTAACATGGCAGTTCAGGATTGGGAGTGTTCAGAGGTGTAATGTTAACATGACAATCAAAGGGTATTTGACAGAGGTGTAATGTTAACGTGGCAAAGGAAATGACTGACAGAGGTGTAATGTTAACCAATCGGTCCAAAGGAGTCCAAAGGATGACTACCGTTTGGAAGTTGTAGGCTGTCTAAAATTACTACAGATAGTTAACCCTCATCAAGTACGAACAATGAAAGTCATGACGTAATAACTTTCAGGAGACAACGATTTAAGGATTTTCTACAACAACTAATGAAGGATACAATCCGACAACCTTCATGATGACTAAGAGAAATTCTGGTTTCAACAGTCTTCACAAGTACTAACAGGAGTTACAATCAACAACCCTTGCATTTCAGGAAAAGCATGATAAAGATTACAAGTTGATGATCTTCGAAAATAGATCACAAATTGATGATCTATTTAATTAAAAGACAGGGGTCACCCTTGCGTTTTCTAGTTCAAAACACGTGGCTCACCACTGCGTTTCTAGTTCAAGACGCAGAGGTCATAGCTGTATTTTCCAGTTTAAAATGCGTGGCTCACCACTGCGTTTCCAATTCAAGATGTAGGGGTCAACCTCGCGTTTTCTAGTTCAAAACGCGTGGCTCACCACTGCGTTTCCAGTTCAAGACGCAGAGGTCATAGCTGCTTTTCCCAGTTCAAAACGCGTGGCTTACCACTGCGTTTCCAATTCAAGACGCAGTGGTCAAAGCTACGTTTTCCAGTTCAAAATGCCTGGCTCACCACCGCGTTTCCAATTCAAAATGCAGAGGTCATTACCCAGAACGCAGACCTCGTCTGAACACAGATCTCGCATTTGACTCATTCAAACACGTTGTAAACAGTTTCAAAACTACTTTGCACGATCTCAAGAAAGATTTGAGGGTTCAGTTATCACCCCTTAATCCCCCATAAATATCTGGGATCACAGCTAAAAAAAAAGAAAGAAGCTTGGACGGCAAAAAGGGGATCTCCATTAGAAAGAGAGTGAGCATTCTTCTTTATTTTCGATCAAACTCTTCCTCGAGTTCTATTCAGCTTAGTGCCATAAGAAAAGATGGTCAGATCGTCTACGGGATACAAGGTTCAAAGTCCCATCGCTGCCGTGAAGAACCCAGACTAAACAAAGGGAAGGATCTCCATTGATCTTTCTCTCTTTTGTAAATCGGGCAACTGATCGAGAGATTTTATGATTCCTCCTTTTCTGAGTCAGTTAGAAAGAGGAATTGCATTTGAGAGACTTGTAATCGTTCTTTTCTAAGTCGGTTAGAGAGAACAACAGTCGATTTTTTACAAGTTTTCTCAATATTTTCTCGCATACAAAAGATGGCGACTCTGCTGGGGACTAACTTCACGAACGACGAAGTGGTGGCGCAATCTGACGTCAACCTTGCTGGCACTATGGTGGAAACTCTTATCGTAGAGTTTGATCAAGTCAAATATGAGGACCTGCTCTCTTCTAGATCCCTTAGCCCTACGGCTATGCGCAAGGTCCGTAAAGTTTCACAGGAGATCCCGACTCCGGATGTGTCCAAATATCTGAGGGAGGACGTTGCCATTGAATCAGTTGATTTAGACAGCATTTCCTCTAAGGAAAAAAGGGCGGTTGTGACCGAACCTGCTGAACAAGTAAGAGAGACTACACCCGAGCCTACACAATGGGGATTAGGTTAAAAGAGGCCTATTGCGGCCTTGAACTTGGC
>JBAKGM010058859.1:0-15244 GCA_037177215.1 Asparagus racemosus
TTAGATAATCTACATGCTAGCCCAACTCAAACGGTAGTTGGTAAAGGCTTATCAAATCCGTTGATGGCTGAGGGTTTACCAAAAATCCTATCAAGATTATGCTCATTTGTTCAAAAACAGAATAGATGGCGTAATGAAAAAAATAAATTTTATTTCATGAATAATAAAATAAACAGTGTTGGCTAAACAACAAAAGCTAACAAAGGCGCTTTGGCTAAACAGCAAAAGCTAACAAAGGCGCTTTAGCAGGATAACTGGCAGTGGCAGACTCGTTCTTCTAGGCTTGAGAGCTCCTCCTGATACGTTTGCTCTAACTCCCTTTCTAAAAAGACTCTTGAGGAATCGTCAGGAGTTAGAAGCTGAATAATCTCTCGCTCTAGCTCAGCGGATCTTTCATCGGATGTCTTCAGTTGTTCATTTACTTTAGAGAACGACTTCTCTACTCCAGCCAAGTCGATCTTCAGAAGAGTTCGTGTCTCTTTGGCATCTTCGAGAGCTTTCCTTAAGTAAGCAATCTCAAGATCTTGCAGCTCAATAGATCGAAGCAAGTTGGCTTTGGTCTTTTCTTTGATATTCAGACTTGCCCTGGTACGTTCAGATTGAGACTGCAATTGAGGTAATTCTTGATCAGCAGCTCCTCGCCTGGCTTCTTTGGCTCTTATGATAGACTCAACCTGGGAAGCAATATAAGAAGAAGCACCTTCGGATCGTAGCCTTAGAAGTTCCTCCAGCTCTTGCTCTAAATGAACCAGATCTTCTGCAATAGAGTCTGCCAAGTCGGAGAAGCCCTCTTCCCTTATAACCGCCACACGCTGATCGACAAGCGACACAAGTCGCTTGAAAGAGCCAAAGGAGAAGCCCTTATTCTCGACTTTCTCTATAACGCCTTGATTGAGTTGTATTATATAGAAGAAGACGCTGTGAAAGAAGAAATGTGAGTTTCGGAAGATCTTAAATCTTAAAACTCTTATAAAAGATAGGGTCAGGAGATATACCGATGCGACTAGAAGATCCCTCAGCTTGGTCTGTTTGCCCCGCACTTGTCAGTTCAACCTCAGGAATCACCAGAGTTGATTCAGGTTCAGCTTGAGTAGCCGGTGGTCTACGTTGAATGGGAGAGCCTTCAGCGAGAGGCGAAACAAGAGGAGACTCAGCCTGAGAAGTGGGAGGCTGAACCCCTAAACTCTGTACTGAAAGCTCTCCAGTTTGCTCCGCAGCAATAGTGGCAGGGCCTGCAGACGAAAATATCATTAAGATTATCAATTATTGGCAAGATAATTAAGAAGATCTAAATAATAAAACACGTACCTACAAAAGGGCTGGCTTCTACAATAGATTCTCTCTTAGCCTGTTTTGATAACATATCGAAAATTAGGTTGTGATCAGACCTAGAAACAGAGATCATCTAAGCCAAGCCTGGTTCGGAGAGCTCCCCGAGACCCTCTTCATGTTCACGCACAGGCTCCGTCTCCATCAGTTCTTCCACTGTGACATTGGCAAGATATAATGGGCATTAGCGTATGTATATATACATATATTGAAATCAAGACAATATATGTACCAGGAGCCGATTCCATAGATTTAGCAAATTCCCCAAAAATTTCATCTAGAGTTGCCCCTCCCTCAGCCTATTCCTCCACTACTGCAGCTACAACATATTAGATTTTCAATATGAAGAAGTAAAAAAACAAAGTAAAGATCAGATTTTATACTGGGAGTTAGTTCCGCTCGGCTAGCACTAGCGTCCATTTCTTGAAGTTTTTCTAAAAGAACATGAAGCGCACAAGCAATTAGCAGAGGAACAAATTCAGACTCACTCAATTCCTTGAATTGCCACCCAGATGAGGTATTCGTACCTGTAGTGATAGCCTCGGGAATAGGAGGGACATCAACATCTCTGCTGATGGCAGTATCCGGAGCACCCTCATCGATAGCTTCATGTATTTAGGTTGTGAAGCTTGGCTCTTCGTAGATGAAGGGTGACAGAGGGGAAGGTTCGGCTAGAATTTTGCCCTCTTCAGAGCTCTCTGAGAAAAAGAAGAAAAGAAAATAATTATGGATCGCAAGTGAGATGGTGAAATAAAAACAAGTTGACGAATTTTACCTCCTCCCCCAATTGGCAGATCAGTGCCCACTGCCTCAGAACCTAGAAATCTTTGACGTCGAGGCCTATGCACGACCTTCTTTCGACGCATCAATACTTTGGCAATAGTAGCTGCCTGAGGCACAGTTGTCGATGGATGAGATTTCTTCCGAAGAGTGAGCTTGGAAGCCTCCCCCTCTTCTTCTTCCTCTTCCCCGGTCTCAACAGTCATTATATTGGGGAAGGTGAAAAGGACCGTCATTCGAGGTCATCTCAGAGGACGCTTAAGAGGAGATGGAACGCAGCGAGAAACCCGAGTTAGTGCATCCTGACGAGTTGGAGAACGACGAGGAGAAGGAGGTGCTACCACTTCACTCCTTATGCGGATCCCCTCATGACGAACGACTTCTTCTTCTTCTTCAGAAGTTCGAGCTGTTTCATCAAAAGATTCTTCTTTGCTCTCTTCTCAGACAACCTTCTTTTTACCCTTGGACTTCCGAGATGGTTCAGCTCGTGGAGGAGAGACATGAGTCAGCGCTGATTCTCTTCCACACTCTACTTCAGCTTCTGAAATTCTAAAAGTGGGAGCGTTAGCTGCAATGAGCCACTTGCAGTATTAAAAGGTCATCTGAAGCTTGGGCTCGGCAGTAGGAAGGCTAAATTTAGCATTTTTGCAGCCGCTGATACTCTAATACCAAGCGCGCGCACCGTCAATAAGCCTCCATGGGTCTTCATCGCCCAATTTAGATTTTCGATGAAGATTTGATCATAGCCAAATTAATGGGAGAATCGGCAATGAAAATAGGGCTCAATGCTGCAAGAATTCTTGACCCAGAAGATGAGGTAACCGGGGTAAATGTTTATCAACCACTGGAAGCAACCAAGGTCCAATATGGTCCGGTCTCCATTAGGCTCGGTAGCATCCACGAGCACTTCATCATAATGACCCAAAAAGTGTGGGAAACATTTAAAGAATTCCCAACACTTGGTGACCTTAAATTGACGGGACACCTCATGCCATTGTCTTGCGCCCCACTTGCATTTCTCCAAATTTTGTAGCAGGAGGAGTTCAGGATCAACTATCTCGGGTGCCGCCATCAGATCTGAGCGGTGGAGGATGAGCCAGGTCGTCAGATAAGTGTACAGCAATTCAATCTTGGTGATCGGGATCTCATTTGAAGGTCCCTTTCCCCTCTGCATGAAGTTAGTGATTAAGCATCGGAGCCCGCTATGAATATCCGCTACCATCGTCGGAAGGAGAGAAAGTCGGCGACTGACAACTAGCCCAACAACTAGAAATAGCACCTCTAAAGGCATCGATTCAGAGATTTGATGCAGGACCACATATTTCTTCAACCATATTGCCAGGTAGTCCACAAGAAGAGTTTGTGGCCTTATTTTCTTCTGTGTATGCCACAAGATAGTCTCGAACTTGGTGCCCTTCAAGATCTTGCCCTCAGCAAACGGAGTGGTATATGATTGAGCCTTTGTCTTCTCAATCAACTAGTTGATGTTGGAGAGATTCAAAGGCTACAGCTCACTAACTTCATCTAGACCATCTAGGTGTTTGAGTAGATAGTCAGCAAATTGCTTTAAGCTGACTTGCGTCTATTTCTTGGCCTTCACATCAATGGACGCTATCGACGTCTGGTAGTGGCAAGTTAACTCCCACAGGATGTTATATCTGGCATAGCCCGTCTCTTTCATTTGGTTCAGTTGACGGTTGGTGGGGAAGTATTCCTGATACGGAGCGCCACCCATTGGCATGCCAGATACCTTCATCATCTCATGGAGCGGCAGGCCCAGCTCCCCGTTCCTTGTCAGGAAGGTATTGGTGTCCAGATTGTAGATCTCCAAAAGCGTGAAGAAATGGTTCACGTTGATGGGGAGCCCATACATGCTTGCTTGAATGGGGATATACAAGCCCTTATCCTGAAGCTCTAGACCCCATCGACCAAGGATGTATTCCGTCATCCGTGTCCACCATCAATCACCGAAAGAATAGACCCAAGCGAAGCATCGGTATTTCTTGGCTGGAAGCTCTCTTCCTTTGGCCAAGTGTGTCTTCATTGTGTCAGCCTTGACCATCAACTCATCATGAGGTGGATTATCTTGACCCGCGATTCTAGGGTAAAGTCCACGAATGTAACCCCTATTGTTGGAGCCTAGGGTAGCACCTTGGCTAACGTATCCACAATGTATGCGCTCCTGATCCTCGGTCAATCTCTAAGACATATTCCTTTTGACCGACAGGTTACGCATATGCACCAGCGAGTGATGGCGGGGTAAAAAAGGCAGATGTAGATGAGCACCGTCGTCTTCATATAACCAGGACTCAAAGCGAGAGGATAAAATCTCTGGGTCTTCAACAGAATCACTGAACAAAATGCTAGATTTCCGTATGATATAGGTAGAGCCAGTGTTCTTCACAAGTGGAGCATCAGTTAGTAACCTCCGCAATGCACGGCGATCCCCTTATTGTAGCAATTCCAGTAACTCTGGAGCTGCACTTGGACCAAGCAGGGGAGCCTCAGCTACCAGTGGTGCCTCACGAAAAGAGGAGACAGCGGTGCTATTCAACCCACTCGACTCGCGAGTAGTAAACACCGTTGGAGGAAGTTCAACTACAAGATACAGAGAAAATACATCAGAAATAAGCCCAAAGAACAATACTAGGTGTAAAAAAACACTTAGTCAAAAATCCCAAAATGAGAAACCTGTCTGGTAGTAGCCGAGACAGTCTAAACTGTCTTGCCAATGCGAGGCAGTCCAAACTATCTCGCCAGTGGTCAAGACAGTCCCGACTGTCTCGCAAGCATGAGATAGTCAAAATCTCATTTTTTTGATTTTTTATGAGATTTTGACAATGCAAGATAGTCATTTTAGCCCAGATCCTCACGAAGGAGGACCTCATCTCTTCCCGAATGCCTTGCGAAGGAGAGCAAACGCGGATTTTTACATAAAAGTCACATTTTTAACATAAAAAACTCACCTCCAAGGGGTTGGGCAGTGGATTCCTCAGTTTTAGAAGTTCGGGGGGCAGATTTGCCCTTGGGGATATGAGATCTTTTAGAAGACATGATAAAAATGGGATTTTTGCTCGAAAAGGGGAAAAAGTCAGGCTTTGATGGAAATTGAGACAAGAAGAGCTCAAAAAGGCCAAGAATTGGGAGAAGAAGTGTCGGATTTGACGAAGAATCAAGAAAAGACATGACTTTGTGAAGAAAAATCGATCAAAATCAATTAAATCTAAAGAAAACTGAAAGAAAACCCTAGATCCAAATGGATTCGAGCAAAGAATGAGAAATCTATAGGGTTGGAGTGATTTTCGGTGCTTTTATAGAAGAAAAGGAGAATTTTGGAAGGTTTTTGAATTCCAAAAGCCGGCTAATAAAGGTTAAAACGACCCAAACCGTCAGGTTTTTAAGGCCCAGATCCGATGTCAGCCCCTTCGAGCACGACACTAAACGTGTTGCGGGCGAAGGCGACTGACTTTGACTGATTCAAAGTCAGTCACTTCGAGCGAGACACAAAATGTGTCGCGCATGAAGAACGCCAATAACTATCTCAACAAGTCAAGAATTTGACGATTAGCATTCAGAAGCTTTCTCTGAAGCTTATCTCTACAACGGATAACTTGATTCCAAATACTTAGTAAGTTGGATGGTGCCTCTTCTCGAAATTCTCATTGTTGAAGAAGAATCATATGCCATCCCCTTCAAAACGATAATGGTGAGCAGTCATCTCCCACTGTGATGAGATAATCTAGTTGGATAAATATTCGTCCTGATATTCCTGTGAAGATGATCAGTTCAAAATCGACTCAATTACTTCAATCAATTCAAATATAGACTCAACAGCTATTGATCCCAGAATATGGTTAGCGATGTCGTGTAGCTAGAGTTCGAAATCCGGAGCAAGATATAGGCCTCTTCTATAAAGTTTAACGTTGGACAGAAGCAAGGCTCATCTTATCCAAAGTATTCTAGACTCCTCGATAAAATATAGCGGAGTTTGAAAATTTTAGAGGGGACATCTGTAGGCATCAAAAATTACCGATGAACCACAAGTATGATTTAATTATGAGAAAATTGAAGAATGACGTCATCAAAACCTAAGGAAATTAACCACAGGGGTAAAACTGACATATGCATGTGCAAGACACTTATTGTGTCTCGGCCATGACCGAGACACTTGTTGTGTCTTGACCATGTCCGAGACACATGTTGTGTCTCGGCCATGTCCGAGACACTTATTGTGCCTCGGTCATTGTTGAGACAACAAAAGTGTCTGAAACATTTTCTAGGTATTTTATTATTATTTATGGGGCTCATTTAACCTTTTCAACACGTGGAGATGTTTATCTACACAAGTGGGCGGTTACATCCTTGAAAAACGCCCACTAAGCACGTATATGGGGTATTAAACACATCTTAAAAGGAGGAGGAGCAGTTACAACAAAACTGGACCCCGACCTCTTTGGCCGAGACAGTTTTGAGCCCAAACACAAAAAGTGTCTCGCCCACTATGTAATTCGGTCAAGTCACAATTTGTGTTCGTTTCTGCAGTTACACCTCCTAAAGGCTATAACTAGCTTCCTACACCCATAAGGAAGAGGACCTTCAAAATCTTGATCTGGGGAGCTAAAGATTTCAAGAAAGAGAGATCTAAAAGTAGCAGAGGAGGAGTTTGCTAACATTCTTCACCTCGAGATTCCTCGACGTTTCACTTGGAGATTCCTTAAGTTTAAGTTTCGTCTTAAATCTTGGGAAGAGTAGATATCTTACTTGACTAAGATATTTGCTTAAGTTTTTGTTTCCTTAGCGAAACATAAACTCAATCTCATCAATTCGAAGATCGTTGCTCGGCGGTCCATGGACGATGCATTCCCAGCACAGGCGAAGAACCCACATAAGCAGGAGCTCGCTACATGGTGACTTCTATTCGTGTTTTGTAAGAGAGTGATTCTTTGTATTAGAGAGAGTTACACATGTAACCTTTCAATTGTTTTAATTTTGAAATGTTTTAAAATGGAAATTGTAAAGAAGCCTTCTCTGGGTGAAAACAGCTGATCCTTGGCTGTAGCAACAGGGCCGAGGGGCCGAGTGTCATGCTCCCTGATTCTATGGGTGGTCAGTCGACAAGGTCGACCAAACGTCCTTGTCAAGACTTAGTCCCGACG
The DNA here is from genome assembly GCA_037177215.1 of Asparagus racemosus. Lineage (NCBI taxonomy): Eukaryota > Viridiplantae > Streptophyta > Magnoliopsida > Asparagales > Asparagaceae > Asparagus > Asparagus racemosus. The sequence goes on from JBAKGM010058859.1 coordinate 7,266, forward strand.
GAAGCTGTGATGGCCCAATCTCAATCGGTCCCAGCGGTGACTCAAGAAAAATGGTTGATGCCTCTGGTCGTCCAAGCTAAAAAGAGAAAGAGGCTCTTAAAGGTAGGCAGCCAAGGGCCGAGGAGAGTTGCCAAGGCATTAGAGGCTGAGATCGTCCATCTGGATGGGAATCGATTGAGTAGGAGGAAGGGGTGGCGTTGCGACCGACTGCTATTGAAGGCAAGGTCCCTATAGGGGGTGTTTCGTCAACTGCCGAGTCGATTCACAATCAGGGGAAGGAGCCGGCCGTGAGGGAGAGCCTGACTTCGAGGATCTAGACTGGCTGTTTTCTCACTGTGTCAACGAGATCGACACGCAACCATGGAACAAGCTGAGATTGCCGCTAGTAGGGACTGCCAAATCCCATCCTCGGTATGAGAGGGAGCCGAGCGATGAGAATAGGCACGAGTTAGAGTGCCACCTTGATAAGAGGGCTTCGGTCCTTGAATCTTGCATGGCCCAGATGAAAGGTGTCAAGCAATTTTGGCTTCATCGCGATAGGGAGATCTTGGAGGAAGTTCCTGATGTGGGTCTCCATTTGATTCTTCAGAGCTACTTGGTCCATGGGGCTTTAGTAGCGCAAGAGATATTTAGCCGCATGGAGCATGTTCAAAAGGTCTACGCTCAAATATATATTTAGCCGCAGAAGCCAGCTCGTGGGCATGGCAAGGTGCCTACCGAGTGGGCACGGCAAGGAGCCTGCCGAGATGATCAGTGTTGCTAGAAGGGAGTCGTCCCTTCGCCAGCCCACCACGCATCAACAGGCAAATGGCACCACAACTGTTGAGGCCAGCTTCAGCTGGCCCTTCCGCCACCATGTCTCTGAACTTGGTGACGGTGTGTGGGAGGAGGTCAAGGCTGCGCTAATTGGGGATACCTCTAGTGGCAACTCTCATAGGGAGCCAGTTCTAGAGGGCGGCTGGTTCATTGCTCGGAGACCTCTGGAGAAGGAGAGCTCTGTTTTGGAGTCGGCGCAGCCTAGATTCAGGCGATGGAGCAATTATTCCTTTCTAGGGACGTGGAGATGCTGCACGCCTTGCCAAGTGTAGGCTTGCATCTGGCTCTCAAGAGCTACTTTTTACAGGGGCCTTAATCGAGCATGAGCTCTTCTCTTGGCTGTCCTATGCACATAAGCTTCCTGCTGACTTTGAAGAGAATCTGGCTGAGGAGAAAAAGGCTAGGGAGACAGCCAAGAAGAGGGTAATGACACTGGAGGCTAAACTGCACCACAATGATGGCAAATGGCTTCGAGAGCTCTAGATGAAGGACGATTTGATTAAGGGATATAAGATCCACCACGCCAAGCAGTCGACTTCCATTGAGAAGCTCAAAGAGGAGGCAACCAAGCTTAAAGAGGGTGTCAGCCATCTCGAACGGGAGGTTGCAGAGAGGGACGTCCGAATCAAGTATTTGGGCGAGGAGGTCGAATTGGAGAAGCGACACAAGCTCAAGGCCTAGGAGCATGCTCAGTCAGAACGGTTGGCGGCTGATCATGCGAAGCTTGACTTTGAGGAGGAATGGGTGGCTCATAAAGAGACCTAAGCCACTGTTCAATCCCTAGAGGCCCGCATTGCTTCGTTGGACTCAAAGGCTTTCAAGGCGAAGGTGATAGAAGAGTATCACTATTGCGCCTTGGGCAATGTTGAGGTAGCGTTGGCTTGTAAAGCCGGAATTCAACTACCTCGCGTCTCTACTTCCTCCTGGATCTCGACCTATCACCCACAATGACTATCACCCTCGAGTCTCTAACTGTCTTGACTTCTTGAGGGAGATTGAGATGGCTGGGGGTGTAGCATTGGAGGTGTATGAGGAAGAGAATAATGAGCCTGATGACAACCAAGAAGAGGCTACTACCACCCCTCCTCCCACTACTCTGCAAGTGCCAGCGCCTATTTCGAGCACAAATCTGCCAAGTCTGACTCCTAATCCTGGTCAAGGAGAGTGAAATTTGTATCTTTATGTTTTCTTTTATTTTCATGTAAATGATGTAAATTATTTGGAGATTTGAATTTGTTTGCCTTTCTTCCTTGTTGTGAAACTTCTATTTTGGTAGCCTTAGTTAATAGATTGTGGCTTGAATTCTTGCAAAAAGATTATTAGTTAAGATGATTCAGTTCTTGTATTACGGCAATTTGAACGTGTGAGATGAGTCAAAAGACTCATCCACACCTCTTCGGTCGTCTATGTGCTTAGTTACGAGGGCCGAGTCTTTTCTTGAATTGGAGTTGGTTGAACTATTAGGGTGCCTTGATTTTATACATGAAAATGACACCAAGGTTTTTCAGTATTAAAGACACTAGTTAAGCTTGGAAGCACCTTGGTCTTATCTTAGAGGGGTGCTAAGGTCTTTTGAGTTCATGTCGACTGAAAGATTAGGAAGTGTCTTGGTCATGTTCTAGGGGGGTGCTAAGGACTTTTGAGTCGATGACGGCTGAAAGGTTAGGAAGTGCCTTAGACTTAATGAGGATGCCAATGTCTTTTCAGTTATGACGACTGAGAGGTCGAGTGCCTTGGGCTTAATGAAGATGCAAAGGTCTTTTCGGCTATGATGACCGAGAGGTCGAGTGCCTTGGACTTAACGAGGATGCCAAGGTCTTTTCGGCTATGACGACTAAGAGGTCGAGTGCCTTGGACATAATGAGGACCCCAAGGTCTTTTCGGCTATGATGACCAAGAGGTCAAATGCCTTGGACATAATGAGGATGCCAAGGTCTTTTCAACTATGACGACCAAGAGGTTGAGTGCCCTAGACTTAACAAGGAAGCCAAGGTCTTTTCGGCTATGATGACCAAGAGGTCGAGTGCCTTGGACTTAATGAGGATGCCAAAGTCTTTAATACGTGCCTTGGGTTTGCTCGTGATGATACCAAGGTCTTGGGGCACATGCCTTGGGCTTAGGAAGATGCCAAGGTCTTTTTGGTGGAATTAACTAAATAATATTTAGACAAAGGAATAACATACATGTTAGTCGGAATGCTTCATAGTATAAATGAGATTTGTATACCATTTTATTGACAATATTTCCTAAGATGCTCGATGTTCCAAGGATGTTGTAGATCCTTCCGTCATAGCTTTTCAGGAAATAGGTACCAAGCACACTTCCTCGAGAATGGTATAGGGTCCCTCCCAGGTGGCGACCAACTTGCCACGCTGAGAGTCGTTGTCAAAGATGGCTCTACGGAGGATGAGATCACCTATTCTGAACCTTTGAGGTCAGACCTTGCTGTTGTAGTGTCAGGTGATGCGCTGCTGGTTGATGACTTGGGATCAGAAGGCTTTCTCTCTAATTTCATGGATAAGGTTGAGTCTGAGGCGAAGTCCTTCTGTGTTCAACTCTTTATCAAAATGTCACAGTCGTATGGTTGACATGCCGACTTCAACTAGGGCGATTGCTTCAGCTCCATAAGCTAGGCTGAAGAGGGTCTCCCCTGTTGAATTCTTATGGGTGGTACGGTAAGACCATAGGATTCCTGGAAGTTCATCAGCCCAGCTCCCCTGTTGAGAGCTTGGAGGATGCACTTGTTGGCGGCTTCTGCAAGTCAGTTACACTTTGGATGAACCACTGAGGCGAACTTGAGCCGGATGTTCCATTCTTCACAAAAACTCTGAAAGCCTCTACTGTCGAATTGGGTGCTGTTGTTGGTGATGAAGGAGAGAGAAACGCTAAACCGACGTACGATTAGCCTCCACACAAAATTCGTGATGTTGATCTCACCAATTTTGGCCAAAGGTTCGGCCTTGATCCACTTGATGAAATAGTCGATAGCGACGATCAAATATCTCTGTTGCCCAGAAGCTATTGGGAGAGGTCCCAACAAGTCCAACCCCCATTGGGCGAAGGGTATTGGGCTCAGAATAGGGGTTAGCTCAGTGGCGGTGGCTCGATGGATATTCAAGAAGAGTTGCCACTTCTTGCTGTGGGATATGAGTCTTCTGGACACAACTAGGATGGTGGACTAGTAATATCCTTGGCAAAAAATTTTCAGGGTGAGAGTTCGGGCCCCTAGATGATTGCCGCAAGTTCCTTCGTGGATCTTCTTGAGAACATAGCTAGCCTCTGCTGGCCTAAGACACCAGAGATAAGGCTTTACTCTGCTGCTAGGGTATGACACTCAATAGAGCTGGCCACCAAGGATGAGATACCGGAGAGCGTTCCTACGCAAACACTTGGCTTCTACAGCATTTGATGTTGAGGTCCCTACTGTTAGATATCGAATAATGGGGTCCATCCAATGGGGCTCTGCAGGCATCGCGGTCTGCATAACTAGTTTTTTGCCTCTGCAATGATTGGGTATTTGAGGGTATCAGTGTGAATGGGCCTTAGGCCATCTCTTAGGCTAGTGCATCTGATCTTAGACAAGGCATCCGCCCGAGCATTGCGAGCACCGTGGACCTGGGTGATTCTAGACTCTGCAAAGTGGCCGAGCAGCTCCTTAGCTGCCCTCAAATATAGAACCATCCTTGGATCTCTGGCTGTGTATTCTCCTTCACTTGGCAGACCACTAGTTGGGAGTTGGTCAAGATGTAGATGTGTTCAGCCTTCACTGCCAAGGTGGCCCAGAGTCCTGCCAACAAAGCTTCATACTCAGCCTCATTGTTGGAGGCTGAAAAATCAAAGGCAATGAAGTACTCATGCGTTGATCCATTAGGGCTGCGCAAGATGACTCCCGCTCCGCTACTGGATTCACCAGACGACCCATCCACCCTTAACATCCACCAGGAGGAAAACTCCGGTGAATTGTGTTCAAGATTATGCTGAGCTGGGGAAGCGGGCGCTTTGAGTGCTTTAGGTATAGGAGGCTTAAGCTAGCTCAAAGGCAATGGTAGGGCGGCTCTTCTACTGAAGTCGACTCGATGAGGAACTCGGCAAGGGCTTGGGCCTTGATGGTCCTCCTCGGCTAGAATTGTATATCATACTCAGTGAGCTCAACCAACCATATGATCATCCTCCCAGAAGTTGTGGGGCTGTCGAGAGCCTTTTTCAAGGGCAAGCTTGTCCACACCATGAGAAAGTGGGCTTGGAAGTATGGGCGGAGTTGCCTAGCTGTGATAATGAGGAGGAATGAGGCTTTCTCAATGAGGGGGTAGTCTAGCTCCCCAGCTCTCAAAATCTAGCTAACATAGTACACCGGCTTCTGAATGTTCTCCTCTTCTCGAACCAAGACAGAGTTGACAGCTTTTAGGAGATACAGCCAAATAAAAGAACAAGACTTCTTCTTCTCTGGGTTGGCTTAGTAGTGGTTTGGTACTCAAGTATGCCTTCAGGTCTTTGAAAGCTTTGCTACACTCGGTGGTCCAACTCTAGTTTTGCTCAAGTTCCTTGCTTCCTCTCAAGGTCTTGAAGAATGGGAGGCTCCTCTTGGCTGATTTGGAAAGGAAATGGCCCAGCGCTTCTATCTTCCCATTCAGCCTTTGCACATCCTTCATAGTTTGCAGTTCGAATAACTACTCTATGACTGCTATCTTCTCGGGGTTGATCTTAATGCCTCTCTGGGTGATCATAAATCCCAATAATTTTCTTGACTACACCCCAAAAGCACACTTGGCAGGGTTGAACTTCAAACTGTAGCGCTGAAGGACAGAGAAAGTCTCTTCCAGATCCGCCACATGGGATGAGGCCTGCTTTAACTTCACTAAGATGTCGTCCACATACGCCTCCACATTGCGTCCAAGCTAGTGTTTGAAAATTTTTTAAATCAACCTTTGATAAGTGGCTTCTACATTCTTGAGGCTGAAGGACATCACTTTGTAGCAAAAGGTCCCTTGGTCTGTGATGAAGAAAGTCTTCTCTTGATCATGCTCCATCATAAGGATCTGATTGTAGTTTGAGAAGGCATCCATGAAACTCAGCAATTCATAGCTTGCGCTGTTGTCTACTAACGGGTCAATCCGGGGGAGTAGGTAGCTATCTTTTGGTCATGCTTCGTTGAGGTCCGTGAAGTCCACACACATCCTCCACTTGTTAAGGATTTTCTTCAACAGCATCACATTGGACAACCATTCTGGGTATTGATCTTCCCGAATGAAATCGGCTCGTAGGAGTCTATCGACCTCATCTGTGGCCACCTTCTGTCTCTCTGGGCTGAGATGTCTCTTCTTCTATTGAACCAGCTTTGCATGTTGGTCAACAGATAGCTCATGGGTCACGACTCTCGTGGGAATTCCCTGCATGTCTTCTAGTCCCCAAGAGACACGTCGGTGTTAGCAAGCAGGAATTCAATCACAGCACTCCGCTGCGGGTCCACAAGGCTTGCTCTAATCCTGATCTTCTTCTTTCCTTCAGAGTCGACCGGGATCTCTTAGAGCTCTTCAACGAGAGCCGTCCTCTCTCGCTCCAACTTCTTCTCTTTCTGGAGGCTTGTCTTCTTGATGGTTAGTATTTCTGTACTTCCCTTCCCCTTCATCGAGAGTATGTAACAGGATCTAGCTTCCCGCTGGTCGCTCTCGGCAATTTTGATTCCCATAGGAGTTGGGAACTTGATTATCTAGTGGTAGGTGGAAGGTATCGCTCGCAAACTATTGAGGGCTACTCTGCCCAAAATCATGTTGTAGGCCGATTTGATGTTCATCACCAGGACCTAAGTTTCGACCGTGGACTGACAAGGATATTCGCCAACCATTAGAGGAAGTGTTATGACCCCTTCTAGTACGATTGCATGTAACGTGAATCTAATGATTGCCCCCTGACAAGGCTGCAGCTTAGATCTAACGATACCCATCTGATCAAAAGCGTCAATATATAGAATGTTAGCCGAACTCCCAGTGTCAACCATGACTCTCTTGACTTGGAAGCCACCTATCTTGGCTGAGATGATGATGGGATCGTCATGTGGAGTCTCAACTCCGTTTAGGTCTGAGTCCCCAAAAGAGACGATCTCTCCTGCTCTCAGCTTCTTGCCGGCCTGATCAACTTACAAAGCTCGCTTGGCATACTTCTTGCGAGAATTGTTGGAGGACCCTCCTGCAGCGAGACCACTGCTGATGGTAAGAATAACCTTCTGACTACTTGTTCTGGCTGTCTGGATGGTTGGCTTTGTAGGATCGCTGATCTAACACACTAATAACACTAGAGTGGGGCTGAATAGTATTTTATAAAATATGCAAAATAGATTATAAATTGTAATAAAAATAGCAACAATCGCAGAAAATAATCAACACAAACACAAGAGATTTTATACTGGTTCTACCTCTCCAGTGTACATCAAGTCCCCAAGCAAATCCCGCTTGAGATTTCCACTATGATTTTAAAAAACAATTATAAAATTAAAAAGTAAACCTGACCAATTTGCAAGACCATGTAAATTGCAAACAATCTCTACACTAAGAGATCAACACCTCTCAAAACCCAAGAGAGAACTTTTATGAAACAAGAACAACAATCCCTATAAGCCTTGATGTATTGTGATGTGAAACAGTGGCTTAGGAATCTTTTTAAACTCTGGAAAATACCCAAGTGATTTGTATGTAATCACAAAGACACAAAAATTAGTGAATTGCTATTTTTCTCAAGATTTTCTCTCTTTTGAATGTTCAAAAATCAAAGCTTATAGATGAATAATGTTGTATGTGTTTCTAAACTTTTAACCTATATATATCCATTTGAAAAGACACTTTTTCAATTAAAGAAACGGATATAAAGGGCTAAGAAAAGACACAAATTCAAAAACTAAAAAGACAGAAAACTGTCTATGTAGTCGACTAATAGTCATAGTGATCGACTATTCTGTAATTTTACAGAAACCGTATTAAGTGTAAAAGCTTAGTAGTCGATTATAATAAGCACAGTAGTCGACTATTCTATATTTTGATAGAAACTATGTTTTAAGTATAAGTTCTTAGTAGTCGACTATACTGTGCATAGTAATCGACTATACTGTAAAATACAGAATCTTGAAATATGCCTAAGTCTTAAGTAGTCGACTACACTGTATATTAGTCGAC
>JBAKGM010058894.1:0-15240 GCA_037177215.1 Asparagus racemosus
AGATCAGGATTGCTCGGTGGTCCACGGACGTAAAAGAAGTCCCCGGCACAGGCAAAGAACCCACGCAAGCGAGGGTCTGATAAACGGGCCCCGCATTTGTTCAAAAGGAGAATTTAGAGTTGTACTTTTTATTTTGATATTTTGCATTGTAAAAGCCTTATAAAAAGGCGATTTTTATTTGAACTTGTTTGTAATCCCATAAAGGTGTAACAAATTCAGATATAATGGAAAAATCAGCAGCTCCTGTTTTCCCCGCGAACACCCAATTCTAATTCAAGATCCCCGCTCCAATGGACGTAGGGGGCTATTTATAGCCTCTGGAGCTGAAAAGAACGCAAGTTATAACCTACCAGAATTGTGTAGTGGGCGGGACACTTTTTGTGTCTCGCTACCAAAACTGTCTCAGCTAAAGGGTTTTAATTTCTAAGCTGTTGTAATCGCTCTCCCTCATTTAAAGGCACATTTAATGCTCCATTTATGTGCTTAGTGGGTATTTTTTAAGGATGTAACTGCCCACTAATGTAAATGAACATCCCCACGTGTTGAAAAGCTCAAATGGGCCCCATAAATAATAATAAAAACGTGAAAAATGCTTCAGACACGATAAGTGTCTCGGCAATTGCCGAGACACAATAAGTGTCTCGCTCATGGCGAGACACAATAAGTGTCTCGCTAACGGGCGAGACACAAAAAGTGTCTCGGACATGGTCGAGACACAATAAGTGTCTTGAACGTGCATGTTGTCAGTTTTACCCCTGTGGTTGATTTCCTTAGGCTCTGTTGATGCTATTCTTCAGTCTTCTCATGATTAAAACACACTTGGGGTTCATCAGCAATTTTCGATGCCTACAAGGCAATACGTCACCAGGAAGACGGTCGTCTCAGGGTGAGCCATATATTAAGTCGTCCATGGGGGTGTCTACAAGTAGGCCATCTTCATCAAAGTCCTCTATAAAAAATCTGACATAAAAGGACATAAGTGAAAGAAGCAGAATCAAGAACCTGTGATCAGCTAAAACGACTTACCTCCTACAGTGGAATTGGTTTTTCTAAGCCCCGCGTCCATATTTGCTTCCTGCAATTTCTCTAAAAGAGTAAAAAGCATAGAGGCAATTAGGGAAGGCACGAATTCTGAGTCATTCAATTCCCGTATTCACCATCCAAATCGAGTATTGCCAATAATAGATGTACCTGAATTTGCCGAATCAGGTCCTATATTGGTAGTCTCAGGCTCTCCCGTCATAGACCCATGTACCTGTTGAGTGAAACTGGGTCTGGTGAAATCGGGATGGGGGAAATCGAAGTTGGTGCCATCGTCCCCATATTCACCTGCACGGAAATGAAAACCATGAGCCCCAAGAGCAAAGAATTAAACGATCAAAGGGACTACGTGGTGGCTGAGCATTACCTCTATCGCTGGTAGGGCCTTCACTAGTCAAGTCTACATCGAAAGCTTGAGGACTAGAATGGGACTTATGTGCTAGCTTCTTTCTCTTAACAACCTAAGTCCTAACTCGAGGCTTTCCACCGTAAGAGGGGCGGACCTCGTCCTCCTCCTCAGTTCACACCCCTGAGAATTTAAGTTGCTGTCAGACCCAATAATCAAAAAGGGGAAAAGAAAGAAAGGAGAAAAGGGGAAAGGGAGCACCAAAGTCCTCCTCATGAACTTCGGCCTCCTCATGATCGTCTCCTGAGGACCCCTCAGTAGAACTGAAGACCTCCTCTTCATCCTCGTCCGGTTGGCGAGTCTTGCAGCGCTTCCTCTGTGCCTGAGCAGCCCTCTGAATCATCTAAGTGTCAGCGCAAGAGGTCTCTTCGGCCACTAGCTCTACAATGGGCTTCACGCGGACAGGTTCGTTAGCTGCCAAGAGCCACCTACAATATAAGAATGTCGACTCCAGCTGGCGGTCAGCTCTCGGGAGGCTAAACCTAACACCAGTGCACCCCATCACACTCCATGGCCACGTTTGGACGCCATCCACCAATCCGCCGTGAGTCCGGTGCTGCCGATTCAGATTTCTAATATAAAGTTGGTCATAACCGAACTGGTGGGTGAAACGACAAGGGAGATATGGCTCTATGAAGCACTCATCCCTCACCCAGAACGTCAGGTAACCAGGTCTGATGTTCATCAACCAGTTGAAGTAGCCAACATCAAGAAAGGTCCGACTCGCCCTCGGCCTCTCCTCATCGATCAGAGACTCGTCGTACTAGCCAGAGAATCACGGGAAGCACCTGGAGAAAATCTAACCTTTGTGAACTTGCAGCTGCTTTTTTATCTCTGAGAATCCTCGCCCCTTCCATTTGCAATCCTTTAATAACTGTAGTAAGGGGGTGGATCGATCTGCGCTGTTCGGTGCTGACATCATATCTGAATGGTGAAGGACAAATCAGGCCATCACATAGGTGTATGGAAGCTCCACCCTAACAGTGGGAATCGGAGTCGACGGCTCGCCCTCCATCTGGGTGAAAGCACTGACTATCTGTCGAAGCCCGCGGTGAAGGTTATCCACCATCACTGGAAGAAGAGAAAGCTCCTTCTTATGGGCAAGCTGGACTGCAGGATAAAGTACCTCCAATGGTAGGGCATCATCGGACTGATACGGTACCACACACTTCATCAACCTGATTGCGAGGAAACCAGCTAAGAGGGTGATCGACTGAATTAGCTTCACTACATGCTACAAGAATGTCTCAAATTTAGTCCCCACAGGAAAAGCACCCTCGGTGCAACTAATGGTATAAGAGCGGGCCCTGGACTTCCTAATTAGCTCATTGACTTCTGAAGGAGGAAGTAGTGCCAACTCGCAGATCGCCTCGCCAAAATTACCCTCCAGATGCCTGAGCAAGTAACATGCAAACTGCTTCAGGCTCACTTGGGACTTTGTCTTGGCTAGTGGCTCAGCCTGTGCCAAAGCAATGTGATAATGGCTAGTAAGATCCCATAAGGTATCATAACGGCTGGGCATGCGATCTTTTAGCTAGCTCAGCTCTCGATTTGAGGGAAAATATTCCTAGTATAACATCTTTCCCATAGGTAAGCCGGACACTTGATGCATCTCATGGAGAGCTAATCCCAGCTCCCCATACTTGGTCAAGAAAGTGTTCGAGTCTGGGTCATAGAGCTCTAACAAAGCAAAGATATGGTTGGCACTGATCGGGAGCCCATACATGCTGGCACGAATCTCTGCAGATAAACTACAAGCGCGTAACTCCTCATCCCACTGACTGAGGATATAGTTCATCATACGAGACCACCAATGCTTGTTCAAGGAATGAACCCAGCCAAAAAATCTGTGATGGGTCGCAGGCATTTCTCGCCCCAACATCGCAAGACAATTCTTCAAGGTATGAGCAACAGTGAACAGCTCGTCTCGGGGTGGCACATCCAATCCCAATATACTAGGACGCAGTCCAATGACAAGGTTCCTATCCGAACCCAGAATGCCCTGATGGGTGATGTGCCCCCAATGTATGTGATCACGCTCCTCCGTCAAGCACCACGACATCTCCCGAGTCACAGCTTGACTCCTCAACTCAGTCAATGATCGGTGACGAGGTATCCGTGGGAGATATAGGAACTCTCTGTCGTCTTTATGCAACTACTACTCGCTTTCAATAAAAGCTGTAGCTGAATCTTCAACGGGGTCACCAAACAGGTAATCCGTTTTCTTCAGAGGATGGGTTGAACTGATGTCTCTCACAAATAGTGTGTCAGTAATCAATAGCTAAAGGATGCGGGGACTCCCCTCATAAATTGCCTGGATGGCCTCCGCCGATGTACCCGGGGCAAACCGAGGAGTATTTCTAAACGGGCGAGGGATCATCAGAAGTGGCATAATGCTCACCGCGGCGCCCATCAACCGCATGAGACAGAAATGCCCCCGATGGGCAATCAATTGGAAATGAGTAATTAATATTTGTTAAATTCAGTTATAAAGGTAATGTGAGGCGTTGAACTCATCTCATAAACCTGTGGGATAGAGCCACGACCTTATAACGAGAGAGACGATTCGGGCTGCGTTACACGCTCGTAAGATAATATACCTCGTCGCATAAATAAAGTGATGGGGTACCCTATCTTACCGAACGCAATGTAGCACGGAATTGCCCCCATTGATGGCATTGAAATAGGTGATGACCAAGCAAAACCTATCATTTAAGCATCAACCCTCACAAAGGAGGATCTTGGCTCTTCCCAATCGCCTCACCAAAGAGAACGAAGCGGGGATGCAGTATGCGTATGCATGGGGAATTGATGAAAAAAGCAGCTCACCAGTGTATAAGGAAAGTGCACCCTCACATGGCAGAGCAGCCGACTGGCCCTATGGAGCACGTGATCTTGTCGACGACATGGCAACCTGCACAAAAAAATTGAACAAGCTAGATGCAAATATGATCAAAAGATCTAAAAAGTCATAAAAAATGTTCCGAGACAAGCAATCTCGGCTGAGGCTGAGACGGCTACGCGCGCTCAAAAAGAAAAAAAAGAAAAAAGAAGAAAAGAAAAAAAAAGAAAAAAGAAGAAAAGAAATTGCTTTTGATCAAACCCTAATTTTGTTTGGTCAAACCCTAATTTCTTTTTATAAACCCTAAAAATTAAAGATCAAAATTCATACATATGCAAAAGTTATGATCATCTACCTGAAGAAAAGCCTGAGAGATCTAAAGAAAGTTGAGATTTTGAAGGATTATTCGAGTCCCGGGTATGGAGGAAACACGGATCTCGGATGAATATTAGAGTTTCAGTGGGACGAGGCGATGGAGAAAGAAGAATTAAAAAAAGGGGAAGAGCAATGGGGCCAGCCAAGAGAGAGAGAAAAAGATGGGGATGAGGCCTTTTTATATCAGTCCCAGATGGACCACATCCAGTTCTGAATAGGACTCCTATCAGACCTTGCATAGGAATTCTACCTAGGGCCAAACTGGGTACCAACACGACACCAAATCAGCCCGTAAATTGTCTCCTTCTCTCTTCCACACATCTGAAGGGACCCTGGAGATTTATTCAGTGGGATTATCACCCATTAAGGGTCAATTTTCATTCGGCTCAATTTATTCGGGTCTCAGGCATACTTTACAAAGGTATGCGACTATAAACTATTTCCTATTTTGGTCGAGAAGTTCCTAGAAAATATTTTTTATATTTTAAGGATAACTCGCCCACCTCCAAACGAGTATATGAGGATAAACTAATCCTCGAAACTCTAGTAAATGTATGAGTATAAACTGTGTTGATGCCGGTCAACGCATCGCAGCAAAGAATCCGCCGATCAAAGGTTGGATTTCGGAAACTTTTGACGCCAGTCAACGCGTCGCAGCAAAGAATTCATTGATCAAAGGTTGGATTCTGAGGAAATTTTGATGCCGGTCAATGCGTCACAGTGAAGAATTCACCGATCAAAGGTTGGATTCTGAGGAAATTTTGATGCCAGTCAACGCGTCGCAAACGGAGAATTCGCCGATTAACGGAGGAGCCCCAGAAAAAGTTCGATGGACAGTTATATGACAAATCACCAACAGTGTCAAAATAAATTGAACTTAGTTACCAACTTCAATTCAAGATTCTGACAATAGTCAGACAATAAATGCAGTACTGTAACACTTTCAGCCGTCCTACAAAGCACTGAATAATCTGGAAGGATTGGAGGAATCAAATTCTGAAGCTAATCTCAGGTCCCGTTATACCTATTGAAGGTTGGGGCCTATGATATCCAAAGTATTTCAGGCTCCTCTATAAAAGATCGAGACTGAAACACTTTGGAGGGGGTATCTGTAGGCATTGAAAATTGTCTATAAGTGCCAAAACGTGACTCGTGACGATGGATTGACAATCAACGACCCATTTGACGATGCAACAAAGAATCGCTGACGACGTAACGGCATTGCAAACACATAAAAGCGAGTCGACATGAAAAGTGAGTCGGTGAGGTGTGCAAGCCAATGAAGTGATGAATCGTGGGACAAATCCAACGGCAAAGCTCCAGATCAGCGAATACTGACGAGACGGAATCAGCTGGACTCAAACGTCGACAGAACCAAACCAATCAAACTACAGAATCGATGAAACTGACAACTCTGATCTAAATCAGACTTGGATCAACAGAATCAGACTCAGGATTGATAGAATCGCAACATCAGAAAGTCAGAAAAAACTCAGAAAGTGGTAGAACGGGACTCGAACCAAGGCCGAGGCAACTCGGCCTAGACCGAGATAGCTCGGCCAAGGCCGAAGTGGCTCGGCCTTGGCCAAGGTGCCTCAGCCAAGGACGAGCTACAAATCCCCCCTCTCAAAGCCTATAAATAGAGAGGGGGTCTCATTTGCACTGGGCTGGATCTGTTGGGCTGGAAACTTTTGCAAGGCGGAAATTTTTAGAGCTGGTCTTCTTGCACACGAGCTTTTTAGATTTTTTCCTGACATAGATCTAAAGATTTAGCGAGCCCTACGCATCGTGCAAAGAAAGTTTGAGGAGCTCGAGATCCGATCTACAGATTTACCCTCTGGATTAAGCTTCGCCTTAATCCTAGGGTTTATGCTTGACTTCACTTGGTTGATTTCAACCACTCCGGCAATTATCTCCTTCGTGAGTTAATTCTCGTAGGCGATTATTTCTTTCTTGAAATAATCCCCGTAGATCTGCAGATCTCGCACTCAGATCTGATCACACGATAGTCTATGGATGGAACAAAGTCCTCGACACAGGCAAAGACACCCACGTAAGCGAGGATTCGATAAACGGGTCCCGCAATTGTTTAGGAGAGAGTCGTAGAGTGTAATTTGATTTTCATTGTAAGTCTTATAAAAAGATGCCTTTTTTCATTTTGAATTCATTTGTAAAAGCCAAGAAGCTGTAATGAGTTCAAATGCAATGAAAGTCAGATCGATTTTCCCGGCGAACAAGTCTGTGTATTTAACATCGTAGCACCAAGTCTGAAATAGTTTCATTCTTTTAGCACAACATCACATGTGGAACGGGTTTAGAAAATCCACACACTAACCTGATTCAAACGGTAATCGGTAAAGGCTCCCCAAATCCATTGATGGCTGGGGGTTTGGCCAATAACCCTAAAGTCGACGCCTAATACGCGTTACTGGTTAGCCTCTTGTTCGTGAAAGAAGACAAAGCCTATTTATTCAACATCATAGCACCAAGTCTAAGAGAGTTTCATTCTTTTAGCGCAACGTCATGTGCGGAATGGGTAAAGAAAATCCGCACGGTAGCCCGATTCAAACGGTAATCGGTAAAGGCTCATCAAATTCGTTGATTGCTGAGGGTTTGCCAAAAATCCTGAGTATTGTGGTTGATTATTTCAAGCGAAATAAGAAATCATAATAAGCAATAAAAAGGAGGATAAGAACCTATTCAATAAAAGAAGAGTTGAGTCCTTCTAACTAAGAAATTACAGCTATTTAAACATCAAGTCTATGCTAAAAGATTTTTTGTTCTAGCTGAGACAACTTGTCGTTGTAAGCTTGTTGGAGTTCCTTTAGCAAATCAGCCTTGAAAGACTCCTCGCTGGCGCTCAAGGACTTCGTAGCTTCCTCCTCGACCTCAGCTAGCTTCTGCTTCGAAAATTCAAGCTTCTTGGACATGACGGTGAGAGCCTCCTCTTTGTTGGCTCTCGTCAGCTCCATGACACTCAAGTTCTCTTCCTCCGTTTGAAGCTCTCGCCAGAGCTGTGCTATCTTAGCCTCGCTCACTGTAACACAGGAGTGAAGGCGGCCTAGAGATGATGAAGTCTCAGCAACAATGGCCTCAATCTAATCCACTTGGTCCCGATGCATCTGGACCTCGAGTCCAGTAAAAACACGAGCATCACGCCATGCCTCCAGATGAGCTTCTACTCGAGCAGCTATTTATGAAGAAGCACCTGCTGCTTGCAGCTCCTGCAGTCTCTGAAGCTTAGCCTCCAGATGATTGAGGTCATCAGCAATGGCCTAGGCTAACTCCGGATAAGGATCATCCCGTATCAAGGCCGTCCTAGGGCCAAACACTAGCCTGAACTGACGAAGAAAAAGCCCACCGCGGAGGAGCTTGTCGATTACCACGTTCATCAAAGAATAGAATGAGCAGATCTCTAGGTAGATAACGAGCTGAGCTGGGTCGTCATCTGACATCAGCGCCCTCGCCAGGTCATGAAGTCTCGAGGTAAGCCCTGCAAGAAAAAAAGAGGGGTTAGACACTTCTAAACCTCAAATTAAAAGAGCAGCGAAGATATCCTCAGCTGAATAACCCATACCTGCTTCCATCGGTATAGCTTCGTGGCCTGGTAGGGCCATCAGGGGAATAACTGTCATTGATGCACCAACTGCTGCAGTCAGTCTCACGACGTGTTCTTCTGACACGACAGCTGCCATGGTGGCCAATTCCGGAGGAGCATTAGAGTGAGGTGCTGGAGGATGACCCTCAATAGGAGTTCCTATAAACAGTAAAATAAATTCCTCAAAGTCATCAAATTGTAGTTGTATTAGTCAAAAATGGCTAGTCCTACAATTAACGAGGGGAGAGCCCATACCTCTAGAAGAATAAGCCTTGGTAGTCCCGGGAATTGTTACCTCAGGCAATACGTCACCAGGAAGACAATCATTTCAGGGAGAGCCATATATCAGGTCATCCATGGGGTTGTCCATAAGCAGACCCTGGCAGCATCAAAATGATGCCAAATCAGCCCGTTAATTGACTCCTTCTCCCTCCCACACATCCGGAGGGGCTCTGGAGATTTATTCAGTTGAGTTATCACCCATTAAGGGTTATTTTGCATCCGGCCCAATTTATTCAAGTCTCATGATTACTCCAACAAGGTATACGAGTCTAAACTATTTCCTATTTTGTCGAGAAGTTCCTGAAGAGTATTTTTCATAAAATATTCTTAAGGATAACTCGACAACCCCAATGGACTACCGAGAATGTGCAAACACGAATTGGCTCTCCCATCCTCAGAAGCTCGAAAAGCTTAAATTGTGAGGACACCGGTCAGCACGTCGCAAATGGAGAATTTACTGATTAACAGAGAAACCCCGAAAGGTTTGATGGTTAGTTATACAACAACTCATCAACACGAGTCAAAGCAAACTCAGTTACTAGCTTCAGTTTAAGATTTCGACAGCGGTCAGATAATAAATGCAGCGCTGTGACATTTTCAGCCATCCTACAAAGTACTGGATAATCTGGAAGAATTGAAGAGATCAAGGTCTGAAGCTATTTTCAGGTCCCGATATACCTATTGAAGGTAGGGGCCTATCATATATAAAGTATTTTAGACTCTTCTATAAAAGAATGAGAGTGAAACACTTTGGAGGGGGCATCTGTAGGCGTTGAAAATTGTTTATAAGACCCCAATCCCGACTCGTGATAGGGAGTTGGCGTATGGTGAGCCATCCAACAATCCAACGCCGATCCAACGGTAAAGCAGTTGATGACGCAAACAAATGAAGTGAGTCGACGAAACGCACGAAGCGAGTCAACGAAATGCAAACTCAATGGTGAAGCCACAGCGCTGGGGAAATCGACACCACGGCGTTGAGGGAATCAACGAGACGGCACCAGCCAGACTTGAACATCGACAGAACTGAACCAATCAGATTCTGAAATCGACGAAACAAATAGCCAGACTCGGGAATCGACACCACCGAATGGATTGGGCTCGGAAAAATGTCAAAACAAAGCCGCCTAATGTCTCAGCAAACTGAGACACCATTAGGTGTCTCGACCAAGGCCAGGCCGAGCCACCAATTAGTGGCTCGGCCAGGTCAGATCTGGGCACGGATTTGACCTGTTATCCGCATCCAGAGCCTATGAATATGAGGAAGGGTGCTCATTTGCATCAGGCTGGATCTTTTGGGCTGGAAACTTTTGCAAGGCGAGAATTTTTGGAGTTGGTCATCTTGCACATGAGCTTTTTAGATTTCTTCCCAACGTAGATCTGAAGATTTAGCGAGCCCTATGCATCGTGCAAAGGAAGTTCGAGGAGTTCGAGATCAGATCTACAGATCTACCCTCTGGATTAAGCTTCGTCTTAATCCCAGGGTTTGTTCTTGACTTTGCTTGGTCGATTTCAACCACTCTGGCAATTATCTCTTTCGTGAGTTAATTCCCATCGACGATTATTTTCTTTGTGAAATAATCCCCGTAGATCTGTAGATCTCACACTCAGATCTGATCATGCGGTGGTCTACGGACAAAACAAAGTCCCTAGCACATGCAAAGACACCCACGCAAGCGAGGATCCAATAAACAGGTCCCGTGTTTGTTCAGGAGACAGTCGTAGAGTGTAATCTGCATTTCATTGTAAGTCTTATAAAAAGATGTCTTTTTTATTTTGAATTCATTTGTAAAAGCCAAGAAGCTGTAATGAGTTTGAATGCAATGAAAGTCGGATTGACTTTCCCGGCGAACAGGGGTCCTTCCAATTAAGTGCGTGGATCCTAAGTGGGCTCAAACTAGTTCTTTAGTGAATCAGTTCCTAATCTTAAAGGGTTAGGGTTTTGTTCTCTCCTCTATGTATATGCACTTATATAGATATTAAATAGAGAGAGAAAAATATAATACTGTCATCTCTTTCCTCTTCATAAATTCTATGATTTATGCTCGCATCTTTTATCTTCTTGTTCTACGGTTAGATCTAATTTGCTGCATCTTGTGTTTATGAAGATAAGATCTAGTTTCTAGTTGGTGATGTTAGTCTCTAAAATAGAAGGTTAAGTATTTTATTACTAAAAATTTATTTTTTGTAATAAAATAAATTTTTTTGATGTAAAAATCTAATGTTTGAAATCTAGGATGTCAAATTTATAGTAAACATTTAACTTTTATGATATAGTGGGCAATTTTAATAAATCAGAGATTTATTAAATAATTTTTCTATGATATCATAATTTGTAAATTTTTTAGAAATTATTTTTTTATTTTTCTATTTTTTTGCAAAACCCTAGACCTGGCTGCCGCCGTTGCTAGGGGCACTTACAACGGTGGGACCTAGCTATGGAGGGCTCTAGCTGAGGGCGCTGGTGGCACACCACCCACCATCGCCAGTGCTGGTGTTTAAATAAAATTAAAAAAAGTTTTTATAAAAACTCTAGATCATGCCGCTAGTGCCGGAGACACTAACGGTGGCAAGACCAAAGGATTGATGCCCTAGTGTAGAGTGCCAATTTCCCATCACCTATCACCATCGGTACCGGGCACCAACGGCGGTGTTAAAAAAACTTAGGCGGGCTGGGCCCGCAAGAGGCGACAGTGCTGGGTCACTGCTGTTGTTGACACTACAGGCAAGGCTCATGGCCTAACTTGGGCCAGCGCTCTAGGCAGCGCCGTCGCTGCTAGCCAGATCTAGCCCCTAGGGTTTGAAACCCTAGGGGCATATTGGTAATTAAAGTTTTTTTGAAAATTACAAAAAACTATTTTTTAAATTAAGAAATTATTTAAAAATAATAAACTATTTTAGTAAATCTGGGAAAATTCAGAATATTTTTTTATTATTTTTCTTGAAAAATTTTAGAAATTTCTAATGTGGGCTCCACTAGATTTCATAAGAGAGATGTTTTGGGATTTAGAAAAATAATTTTTAAACTTTAGAAGAATTATTTTTATACATGAAAAGTTTTAATTACAAAAATCCTAATAAAATCTTGGAGATTTTGATGGGTAGCTATTCTAGTGGGGGTGCTTGCGACGCATGCCAATTTCACGAGAAACAAAAAACCCTAATAAAATTGACAAGATAAAATAGGGTAGTTAAATAAAATTGTGAAATTATTTATTTATGTTTCTTGCATGTTCAGATGCATATGAGAATATATAAACAAATAATTTCAAGTGTGGGATTCTGGGTAGAGATGGTAATATGATTTGACTATCCAATGTACTCTATCTTTAAGAAAATATAATATTCCATGTTTAAAAATTTTGTAATGATTTAAAAAATTATATCTTTGAACTCTGTGGTTGGGGCCTTAGGCTTTCTTCTCTTTATTTGCGATGTAATTTTATTATTGATATAAAAGGCTTGATGAGATAGAATATTCTTCAGGGAAGAGCACTACTTCATGTAAATGCCAATAATCTTAACATATTCATAACTAGAGTGTATTAATTCTTCTCTTAAGGTACCAACATCAGTCTGGGACTGAGTAGTTTGAGATATTTTTATTGTAAGATCAATTTTCTCTTGGGAGCAGGAGATTTTAGTACGTACTAAGGCGGTAATATCCGAGTCAAAACATGGTTTAACTTTGTCTCAGAGATTTGATGCTAGTTAGTACAAGATTTGGAAGTGACATGACTGTTCAATGTGGTTCCTTGGGTGGACTGCAAAGAGAGACAATCTTACCGAGGATTATGAGGATAATCCAAATGTAAAGAGCTTTCAGGATGCTTTTAATGTAATATTTAGATATGTCCATTTGATGAGGATCTGAGTTCTTATTATTAAGTTGGATGATAACATTTGATGGCTGCGAGCCAGAATTTCAAATTCACATTCAGATGATAACATCTATGATTAGAGGTCATGAGATAATTAGAACTGTGTCGAGCTAGGAAAGATAGATCCAGGTGATTATTTGGGCTTCACATAACTCCAGGAAAGACATTTGTTACTTTTATTACACATTGCAGATGCAAAACATCTAGGGATGTGTAAATAAAAGTGAAGTTAGAGTCTAAATACTAGGGTGTGTTCTAGGCTAAAATGTTTACTCAGCTTTTGAAGCTAAATATCTGAGGCACAAGGCTGAGAGCCTAGTTGCAGTGGATATACTAGGAGATTTGTTAGAATATGTTTTGAAATAAAAGAAGCCAAATAAAAGGTAAAATGTCTAACTAATAACAAAAAGATCTATTGATTTGACTGCAAACAAGCCAATCATTATGCGCATAAGGGAGCACAATCGAGAGAACTTCTGACTCATGGACCGCATATGTGGGGTAAAGACAGTATTTATTGAGTTCTGAACAGGAGCGAAAAGATCTAGCTAGGGGTTATGTAATGTTGTTGGGTATTAATGCATGGAGGTCTCCTCTGAGTTCAAGGAACAAATAGATCTTTCAGGATATTCCACATGCTCTCACTAAGAGTAAGGAATTATCTCTATGTAGTTAGGTCTGTTGGATTCTAGTTGGTTTCCCTTTTGAGGGTAGCTTACTTAGATTTGCTTTAAGTTTTCTCTACTTACAAAAGGCAAGCTAATCGCTTAGTTAATTTTAGAATGTGACTCATTATAAGATAACCGGGTTATCTTCTACTTTATATTGTGTCATGAATTAAGATTAGATCTAATTTATGGTATATTGGACTAAGTCACATTAGAGAACACATGAAGGCTCCCCAGGGGAGGTCTTCTTGGTATATGTACTAGGGTATTTGTCCTTCTATAGTATGGTTTCGTGGTAAAAATCACTAGAAAGTTATTTGGCAAGGCTATGAGCACCTCAATTGTAATTTATTCACTCTGATATATGCATGCTGATTATTATGAAGGTACAAAGTGGAGTGTGTTACTTCCTTATATTTATAGGATATTACTTTATTTATGATCATTTGTATCTATATTTGCACCTAATTGAATGCTTGAAATTGTTTCAAGCTTTAAATTAGTGAGGTGGATAATTAGTTAAGTAAAAGTATTAGGATTTCATGCACAAAGAAGAAATATATTAAGATTTGGGTTCATACGAGATCGAAGACACTGTCATGGATCCAGCAATAGAGGAGGAATTGATCATCTACTAGCTAGGGACAGTAGGAGCGAGATATTTTTAGATGACTTGGAGTCATCTATGGAATCTCATCTCTCTAAGAGATCATTCTATAGACAAGTATCAAGACAATATTTTTCAGATCGATGGAGAAATGTTCACGGTTGCACCATATGTTATTGTGGAGCCTAAGTCATGTAAGGATACTATTTCTAGGGTTT
This sequence comes from Asparagus racemosus, assembly GCA_037177215.1. Taxonomy (NCBI): domain Eukaryota; kingdom Viridiplantae; phylum Streptophyta; class Magnoliopsida; order Asparagales; family Asparagaceae; genus Asparagus; species Asparagus racemosus. The sequence goes on from JBAKGM010058894.1 coordinate 13,919, forward strand.
GTAGTGAAAGAGTGGAAAATAATAAATGGGGAGCTTGAGTTCGTCAGGAAGAATTAAGTTTGGGACTTGGTGAATCTTCCCAATGAATGCGAGATTAGTGAAAAGAAAAGGCTATTCAAGGTCAAGTAGGATGAAATATACAAGTGATGCAGGGCATGCATGATGGCGAAAGAGTACACCGAACTAGTAGGATGGACTACAAAAAGAGATGTTTTCTCCAGTGGTGAGAATTGCCTCTATTCACATGATATTGACTCTTGTAGCATAAGTGAATCTTTAACTAGTCTATATGGACATCGAAACAACTTTTATCTATGCAGAACTAGAAAAAGTGATCTATGTAGGTTAACCTATGTTTCATAGCTAAGGGACTTGAGCACAAGGTGTACAAGTTAAAGGAGCCTACGTATGGTTACGTCCACCAAAACTAAGCAGATAGAAATTTGAGATCCTCTTGTCATATGTTAAGGATACATTACTAACTTGGTACGTCATAGAGACTAGTAGGACTCCAATTGCTAAGAGTCATGTTCTAAGTATAAAGCAATACCCTAATGTGAAAATAGAAACTAAGCTAATACTGAGAATTCCTTACAAGGAGCGTAGTCAATAGTCTTGTATGTGTACAATAATTGATACATCCTTTGTTGTAGGATAGATGAATAGGCATCGATTCAACCCTAGTATGACTCACTTGGATGAGTCAAGAAAGTCCTGAGATATTTGATTTAAACTGTACTTTGTGTATTATGCTATGACAGCATAGACTCTCACCTATAGAGATGTTTAGATGTCGACAAGGCTAACAACCTGGATGGCCAAGGGTTAAAGTCTAGTTGTGCACTCTTACTAAATGATGGGGTCATTTCTTAGAGTATTAAGAAGCAGTAGCGTATAACTATTTTTTTCACTTGGAGCGGATATGTGGCAATATACACAGTAGTATTGGATGCAGTATAGTTATACAAATTCTCAGAGAATTTGACAGTAGGGCGACATGTAAAGGATGATGTGATTCTCTATTATGAAAGCATTCCACTACTGGTTAGACAATAGCCCCAAATTAGTTTGGGAAATCAAATAAGATTCAGATCAGGTACCATTTCATTAAGAACTAAGAGAAGAGGGAGGTTGTGCTAAGTGTATCTCTATGATCTAATTGCTCAGGAATCTTTAGGATCGTTGATCTAACATACTGAAACACTCGAGGGGGGTGAATAGTATTTTATAAAAATTATGCAAAATAGATTATAAATTGCAATAAAGATAGCAACAATCACAGAAAATAATCAACACAAACACAAGAGATTTTATACTGGTTC
>JBAKGM010058940.1:349-15234 GCA_037177215.1 Asparagus racemosus
TGAGTTCTAGCCCATTATCACATTAATCAGAATAGCCGGGATCGAGTCTATGATGGTTAGAAAACCCACGCTGGCCAATACTACACTAGTTAGAGATTTTTACGCAACTTGGGAGAGATCTGGAGAGGATTCAGCTACTGTTCTTATTAGAGGGATCCCAATCTCTATCACACCTAACCTCATTCAGAAAATTTTAGGACTCCCCAAACCACCTAGAGGATGTCCTGATTTCTTTCGAGTTTCTACGGAATTAGGGATTGCTTCTGAGAGATACAATGAGATGGTGACATATCTTTTTATGACAGTACCAAGGGGTGGGATTCTAAACTCTGGTTTACTTAAGAAAGAGTTCATTCTACTGAACCTCTTTCTTAAATTTGACTTGTATCCAAGCTCGTCCTACTCCGTGATCACCACCCGTGGCCTCGTCTTACTGTATTGGATCACCACTAGTCAGCACTTTGATGTAGCTGATGTCATCTTTAGGATGTTAGCGGGTACGACGACCAGTGCCAAGGAGTATCTGAGTTAGCAGTACAGGTAGAAGGTACAGCTGGTCTATCCATTTCTGATCACTCGGATCTGTGAGTCGCTAGGAGTACCGGTGTATGCTACAAATAATCTTGAGGTAGGGAGAGCACCATTGACCTCTGATACAGTGAAGAAGAGTATTGTTGCCCAGGGTAAACTGTCAGATGGTCCACTTCTTCACATGCACCAGCATGTGCTCATCTAATCTGACCTACACCGCCTCTTCCACCTGGTGATGCACAGAAGGAGTGGTCACCTCAGATGTTTAGTGATCGTCTCTATGCCCTTGAGACGGCGTTTCATTTGTTCCATAGTCAGTACAGAGTAGATCAGGCCCATCTTACAGATAAAATGGACTAGTTTCAGCAGTGTCAGCATTACATAGCTTCAACCCTTCATGAGATGCGACCAGGATATGCAGCTCCTCCATTTTATCAACCTCCATCCCCTCCTCCATCACAGTAGGGCCCACCACCACCACCACGACCTACACCGCCTCTTCCACCTGGTGATGCACAGACGGAGTGGATACCTCAGATGTTTAGTGATCGTCTCTATGCCCATTAGATGGCGTTTCACTTGTTCCATAGTCAGTACAGAGTAGATCAAGCCCATCTTGCAGATAAATAGACTAATTTCAGTAGAATCAACATTACATAGCTTCAGCCCTTCATGAGATGCGACCAGGATCTGCAGCTCCTCCATTTTATCAACCTCCATCCCCTCCTCCATCACAGTAGGGCCCACCACCACCACCACCACATCGTTAGCCTGCAACACGTATAGAGGAGGGGGAGGAGATTGGCAGTAGTGATACAGAGACAGATACTGCAAGAGATGAGGACGTGGATGTTACAGGGTCTGATGATGAGGAGGATGATGATGATGCAGATGATGATCAGTCTGGTGATGAGTTGTGAGGGATGTTTCATTTTCTTTCACCCAGTGTTTGACTTTTATTTTGGCATGTACTTATATACTGTGATGTTTTGGATATTATTGCTAGTATTTGCCTTGAGGACAATGCGTAGTCTAGGTATGTGGGAGGGAACTAGTAGCTTTTATTTTAGTACATTTTCTTTATATTTTTTTATATTAGTTAGATTTTTCCATTTATTTTTCTTAGTGTTTAGTAGTTTTCATTATTTTTCTTTCTTTCCTTTTATTTTGCTTTATTTCTTCATTTTTTTAGTTAGTAAAAAAATGTTAATTGCCAATTTGATCAAGTTAAGGCATAATTGATCTATTAGATAAACTTTAAATTTTCTAAGTCTTAGTTAATTTGAGACTCAAGTTTACCTTTTATGATAACTCTAAATAAATTTATTAAGAAATGATTTCCAAAGTGGTATACTTCATTAAAGTCCAACTTAGACTTGTAATTAAAATAAGGAAATTTTTGCATGATTAGCTTGTTCACGGGGAAAGTTGTTCCGATTTCCATTGCAGATGAATTCGTTACAGCTTTTTACTTTTACAACGAGATTCAAAAAAAAGATCACCTTTTTATAAGGCTTATAATAAATTACTGAAAAAAGATTACAACTTTGTTGCCTTGGTTGAACAAACACGGGATCCGTTCGTCAGATCCTTGCTTGCGTGGGATCTTGGCATGTGCCGGGGACTCCATTCTGGATGCGAGATCTATAGATCTACGGGGATTATTTCACGAAGAAAGTAACCGCCGACGGGAATCAGCTCACAAAGGAGATGATTGCCGGAGTGGGTGAAATCGACCAAGCGAAATCACACACGAACCCTGAGATTAAGACAAAGCTTAATCTACAGGGTGGATCTTGTAGATCTGACCTGGATCCGCTTCAATTCCTCTCCTCGCTGCATAGATCTGAGTAGGGACGAGTTCTTCATGTGCACAAGATTTAGATTTGAATTTTCGCCTATGGAAAAGCTCAAATCTGTGAAAATTCTCCAACCCCTAACAATTGAGGCCCCCCTGTCTATTTATAGGCAAAAGAGGGAGAGGGGGGTTTATGCGGCTAGGACACCCTAGTGTCTCGGCCAGGCCGAGACACCATTTGGCCGAGGCACCAAATGGTGTCTCGGCCAAGTGGACGAGGCGCTGTTTTAGTTCCCCTATTTTTCTGATCTCCTTTTCTTTCGGTCGTGCTGTGTCTAAATCCAGTTGATTGTCTCATTAATTCCAGAGCTCGATCGGTTCAGTTTTGTTGACGTTTGATTCCGGTTGATTGTAACATTGATCAGTTCCGTTCCATCGACGTTCGGATCCAGTTGACTCCGTCTCGTCAAAACTCTATGATCTGAAGCTTTGCTGTTGGATTTATTCCACGATTTGTTGTTTCACTGACTTGCACTTCTTGCCGATCCGCTTCATGCATTCGTCGACTCACTTTATGCGTCTTGCGGCACGATTACGTCATCAGCGGTTCTTGGTCGTATCGTCGGATGGGTCGTCGATTGCCAATCCATCGTTATGAGTCACGTTCGGGCACTTATAGGTAATTTTTAACATCTACAGATACCCCCTCCAAAGTATTTTAGTCTCGATCTCTTTTAGATGGGCCCGAGATACTTTGGATATGATAAGCCCCAACCTTCAGTTGGTATAATGGAACCTGAGATAAGCTTCAGAATTTGATCCCTTCAATCCTTTCAGATTCTCCAGCGCTTTGTAGGATAGCTGAAAGTATCACAATACTGCATTTTTTATCTGACCGTTGTCAGAATCTTGAACTAAAGCTGATTGAGTTCATTTAGTTTTGACTCGTATCGGTGAGTTGTCATTCAACTGACCATCAAACTTTTTTCGAGACTCCTCCATTAATCAGGGAATTCTTCATTGTGACACGCTGATCGGTGTCAAAATTTATTCAGAATTTAACCTTTGATCGGCAAATTCTTCACTATGACGCATTGACCGGCGTCAAAATTTTTTTTCGAGATCCAACCATTGATCAGTGAATTCTTTGGCGATGACGCGTTGACCGGCGTCAACACAGTTTATACTTGTACGTTTTCTAGAGTTCCAAGCTTTAGTTTTATCCTCATATACCCATTTAGAGGTCTTAGAGTTATCCTTAAGAATATTTTATAAAAATAATCTCCAGGAATTTCTTGACAAAATAGGAAACAGTTTATACTCATATACCTTTTTAGAGTATTTCCGGAACTTGAAATAAATAAGCCGGATGCAAAATGACCTTCATGAGGTAATAATTCTGATGAATAAATCTCCGGAGTCTTTCAGATGTGTGGGAGAGAGGAGGAGTCAATTAACGGGCTAATTTGGCGCCGTTTTGGTACCCGATTTAGCCCCTGGCTTGAATTCCTGATCAGGGTCTGATTAGAGTCCTAATTGGAATTGGATTGGGTCCACCTGGGACTAATTAGGAAACCCAAAAACCCACTTTTTCAGGTGAAAATTCAGCCCTTTTTCTTTTCCTTCACCTTGTAGGATTCGCCACAAATTTGCTTTTCTTTTCTTTTTTTTCTTTCCCTACATGGCTTAGCTGACCCCCTCACCAAATCCTCCTTGACTTGGGTCAACCCAACCCGGGTCCAGGCCTATAAAAACTGCTCCCCCTTTTTTCTTTTCTCTTTTTTTTCTTGGTCGTCCGGCCAAAACCCTAATTCTCTCGGGTTGGTTTTCGTCGTTCCCCGCCTCATCCCTCTCAAACTCTAGCGAGCGTCCATGGTTCAGGTCTCCTCTTTATCATGGATTCAAGAACTCACTCAAACCCTTGTGCTATTTGGATTCTAGAGGCCCCTCAATCTTTCTTTTAGATTTCGATTTATCGGGTCCCCAAACTTTCTTCCAGGTAAATCCTCCACCACTCTTGCACATTTGGTTTTTTATTTTAGTAAATAAACTTGTGGGCATACATGTAAGGGCTTATGGGTTTATCTCATGCCTCAAATTAGGGTTTTTGAGAGAAATTACTTGAAATCTGAAGGATTTCGGGTTATGAAAAAGAGAGCTGAAATTTGAGGGGCTTTTATTCAAAAATTAGACTGTAATTTGAAGGGTTGGTATGCCAATGATTGCTGGGAATTCCTGAATTTTTGTTTTGGCCAAAATTTTAGGGGGTTATATGAAAATTGTGGCTAAAATTCAGGGGGTTTTGTGCAAAAACTGCCCGAAACTTTGGGTTCAAGGGGGTTTGAGTGGCTGAAAGTTTTGGGACTAAGAGTGACTTTGATGGCCAAAATTTCAGCCTGGACCCAGGGGTAGTTTGGTCACTTTATGGCTAAATCTAGTTCGGTGAGGTGTCCGAGCGAGGATCGAACCCGATGTAACCCTTATAGGTTCAACTAGAATTCAATCACAAAACCCCATATTTCTATAGGATTTTGGTTAGAATTCATAGTTTCCCCTTTTGCATCTGACTTTCTGATTTATTATGCAGCTAGCCATGTCGGGGAAATCACGAGCTTCGAGGAGTTAGACTGTTACTCCGTCACGTGAGAGTGCGCCTTCCTCATATGCTAGTTAGCCGCCTTTTTCATCAATTCCCCATGCATACGCATACTATATCCCCGCTTCGTCCTCCTTGATGAGGCGATTGGGAAGAGCCTTGATCCTCCTTGGTAAGGATCGACTCTTACATGGTTTGCATACGCTTACCGCATCCCTGCTTCGTTCTCCTTGGTGAGGTGATTGGGAAGACCCTTGATTCTCCTTCGTGAGGATCGACGCTTAAAAGATTGGCTTTGCTTGGTCATCGCCTATCTCAAGCCCAACAATGGGGGAGATTCTTACGAGCCCGTAATACGTCCAGAACCGTTTTTCCCGTTATAAGGTCGTGACTCTATCTCACGGGTCTGTGAGATGAGTTCGACGCCTCATATTGCCCTCTAAATATATTTTTATAGTCAAGTTTAACTCGTTCTAATTCTTTGTTTCAAATGAGTATCCCTCTGGAGCATTCTCTTCTCATGCAGTTGATGGACACCGTGGTGAGCATTACTCTACATGTGATGACCCTGCCATTTCGACTTCGCCTCAGTTCGCACCGGATACATCGGCAGAGGTCACCCAGGCGATACTTGAGGGGAGTCCTCGTGTACTTAGATTGCTGATGACTGATGCACCGCTTGTGAGGGACACTAGCTCTACTCAGCCTTTGAGGAAGATGGACTACTTGTTTGGCGACTCCATTGAAGATCCGGAAGCTATTATTATTGAGAGCGAGCAGTGGCTGCACAAGGATGATGGAGGACACTTATATCTCCGTGGATACCTCGCCATCTTTCATTGACTGAGTTGAGGCACTAGGTCGTGACACAGAAGATGTCGTGGCACTTGACAGAGGAGTGTGACCACGTTCATTGTGGGTTCATTACCCACTAGACAATCCTAGGCTCCAATAGGAACTGTGTCATCGGATTACGTCCCGGCATAGTGGGGCTAGACACACCGCCCCGTGACGAGTTTTTCACTGCTACCCAAACTTTGAAGAATCATCTCGCGAAGCTAGGGTGAGAGATGATGGCGCGTCTCACAGATTTTACGGCTAGGTTCACTCTTCAAATAAACTCTAGTGGGCTCGCCTGACACATTATGTCATTAGCTGATGGGGTGAGGAGCTTCGTGCATGTGGTTTATACGCTGCGATCCGCGCCATCATGCATGGGTTCACGATTAGTGCCAACCACTTCTTTGCCTTATTAGAGCTCTATGATCTTAATTCGAACACATTTTTGACCAGGCATGGTGAGCTGGGGCTAGCTCTCCATGAGATGCATCAGATCTCTAGTTTACCCATGGGGAAGATGATATATCAGGGGTATTTCCCTTAAAACCGGGAATTGGGCCAGTTGAGGGATCGCCTGCCCAGCCGTTATGACACTTTATGGGACCTCACCTGCTATTATCACATTGCTCTGGCACCGATTGAGCCATCATCGAAGAGGAAGTTGCACATAAGCCTGAAGCAATTTGCAAGCTACTTATTCAGGAACCTGGAGAGCCTCTCCGGCGAGGAGATTTGTGAGTTAGCACCTCCCACCCCTTCGAAAGTTAATAAGTTGATCCAGAAATCCAAAGCTAACTCTTATACCCTTAGCAGCACCGAAGATGGTTTTTCTGTGGGGATTAAGTTTGCAACTTTCTTATGGCATGCAGTGAAGCAGATCCGACCGATGACTCTTTTAGCCAGCTACCTCGCAATCTGGCTGAAGAAGTGCGTGGTACCATATCAGTCCGGTGATGCCTTACCATTGGAGGTACTTTATCCTGTAGTTCAACTCGCCCACAAGAAGGAACTTTCCCTTCTTCCAGTGATGGTGGCTAACATTCATCGTGGGCTTCATCAGATAGTCAGTGTCTTTACTCAGGGAAAAGGCGAACCATCAACTCAGATTCCTCACATCAAGGTGGAACTCCCATACACCTACTTGATGGCCTGGTTCGTCCTTCACCACCCTGATATGATGTTAGCACCGAGGCTCACAGATCCATCCACCCCTTTACTTCAATCATTGGAGGATTGCAAATGGTAGGGGCGTGGATTCGTAGAGATAAGGAAGTAGCTGCAGATTTACAAGGGTTGGGTCTTCTCCTGATGTTTTCCTTGATTTTCCGGTCAGTACGGTGAGTCTTTGATCGACGTGGAGAGACTGAGTGTAAATTAGACTTCACTTGATGTCGGCTACTTTAATTGGCTAACGAACATCAGACCAGGCTACCTCACCTTTTGGGTGAGAGATGAGTGCTTCATTGAGCTATATTTCTCGTGTCGTTTCACCCGTCAGTGTGGTTATGACCAACATTATGTTGAAAATCTGAACCAGCATCTCCGAACTCACAGCGGATTGGTGGATGGTGTCTGAGCATGGCAATGGAGCGTAACGGTGTGTACTGGTGCTAGGTTTAGCCTCCTGAGCGCTGACCACTGGCTGGAGTCAACATTCTTACACTTAGTTGGCTCCTGGTAGCCAACGAGCCTGTTCCTGTGAAGTCCTTCGATGAACTGGTGGCCAAAGAGATCTCCCGGGCTGACACACAAATGATTCAGAGGGCCGCTCAAGCACAAAGGAAGCACTGCAAGACTCATCAACTGGACAAGAATGACGAGGAGGTCCTTAGTTTTGCCGATGGGACCTCAGGAGAAGACCATGAGGAGGCTGCAGTTCATAAGGAGGACTTTGGTACTCTCATTTCCCCTTTTCGCTTTTATCTTTCCTTTTAATTACCGGGTCTGACAGCAACTTAATTTCTCAGGAGTATCAGCTGAGGAAGAGAAGGAGGTTCGCCCTCGTTTCGGGGGAAAGCCTCGAGCTAGGGCTCAGACTGTCAAGCAGAAGAAGCTGGCCCATAAGTCCCATTCTGGTCCTCAAGCTTTTGATGTGGACTTGACTGGTGAAGACCTTGCCAGCGACAGAGGTAATGCTTAACCATTATGTAGCACTTTTGATCATTTAACTTTTTGCTCTCGGGGCTCACGGTTTTCATTCCCGTGCAGGAGAATGCGGGAGTGGTGACACCAACTTCGATTTCCCCCATCTCAATTTTTTCAAACCCTATTTCACTCAATAGATTCACGGAGCTATGGCGGGAGAACCAAAGACTACCATCATAGAACCTGATTCGGCCAATCCAGGTACATCTAATATTGGTAATATCCTATTTAGATGGTGAATATGGGAATTGAATGACTCGGAATTCGTGCCTCCCCTAATTGCCTCTATGCTTCTTGCTCTTTTAGAAAAATTGCAGGAAGCAAATATGGATAGCTTAGAGGGACCAACTCCACCGTAGGAGGTAAGTTATTTCATGTGACCGCAGGTTCTCAATTTTTCTTCTTTCACTTATGTCCTCTTATGTCAGATTTTTCAATAGAGGACTTTGACGAAGAGGGCCTGCTTGTGGACAATCCTATGGGTGACCTGATACATGGCTCGCGTTCACCCCGAGATGACAGTCTTCCTGGTGACTGTTTGCCTGAGTTAACAATTCTCGAGACTATCGAGGCTAGTTCCTCTAAAGGTACGAATACTTTCTTTCATTAATCATAGGACTAGCCAGTCTTGACTAGTACAACTATAATTCAATAAACTTGAGAGATTCATTCATTGGTGGCAGGGAGTCCACATTCTGCTACTCCTCCAGAATTGGCTACTACGACTGATGTCGTGCCAGACGTACATGCCGGGGCACCGACTGTGGCAGTCAGTGCACCAACGACTATTACTCTTTTGATAGCACCGTCAAATCAAGGAGCTATACCGATAGAAGCAGGTACGGGCTGTTCAATTGAGAGTACCTATACCAATCTCTGACTTAAGATTCAAAAGTGTTTAACTCTCCTCTTTTTCCTTACAGGGCCTCCAACGAAGCTTCATGACCTAGCGAGGGCACTGATATCAGACAATGATCCTTCTCAGCTTATTATCAGCATAGAGGTCCGCTCATTCCTCTCCTTCGTAAACACGATGATAAACACGCACCTCAATAGCGAGCTCTCCTTCCATCAGCTCAGGCCGATTCTCACCCCCAAGATGGTCTTGATATGGGATGCGGGTTACCCAGAGCTGGCTTAGGCTATTGCCGATAATCTCGACTATCTGGAGGCCAAGCTTCAGAGATTATAGGAGCTGCAGGCAGTGGGTGCTTCTTCATATATAGCTACCCAAACAGAAGGTCACCTAGAGGTTTGGCGTGACACTCGTGTTTTGTTGGACTTGAGGTCTAAATACAGTGAGACCAAGTGAATCAGATTAAGACCATTGCTGCCGAGACTTGTCATCTCTGGGCCACCTTCACTCCTGTGTTACAGCGAGCAAGTCCAGGATAGCACAACTCAAGCAAGAGCTCTAGGCGGAGGAAGAGAACCTGAGTGTCTTGGAGCTGACAAAGGCCAACAAAGAAGAGACTTTCACTATCGTGTCCGAGAAGCTTGAACTTTCGAAGCGAAAGCTGGTTGAGATTAAGGAGGGAACTATGAAGACACTGAACACCAGCGAGGAATCTTTTATGGCCGAGTTGCAGGAGGAGATTCAACGGGCCTACAGTGACGAGTTGGCCTATTTAAAACAATAGATTTGCTATCACAAGTTTGATGTTTGAACAACTGCAACTTCTTTATTGATTCATCCTCTATCTTTTGAATAGATTTCTCACTTTTTATAATTTATTATGATTCTTTTATTTCATTTGAAATAATTAACCATAATACTCATAGGATTTTAGGCAAACTCTCAGCCATCAACGGATTTGATAAGCTTTTACCGATTACCGTTTAAATAGGGCTAGTGTGTGGATATTTAAACCCATTCCGTACGTGACGTTGTGCTAAAAGAATAAAACTCTCTTAGGCTTGATGTTATGATATTGAATACAAAGACTTCGCACTCTTTTACGGGTAAGAGACTAACTGGCAATGCGTGTTTGGCGTCGACTTCAGGGTTATTGGCCAACCCCCAGCCCTCAACAGATATGGCGTGCCCTTACCGATTATAGCTTGAATCGGACTAGTGTGCGGACACTTTAAATCTGTTCCACACGTAATGCTGTACTAAAAGAATGAAACTCTCTTAGGCTTCATTCTACGATGTCAAATACGTAGACTTTGTCTTTTTCACAGAGATAGACTAACCAGCAACATGTGTTACGCGTACGCATAGACTTATCCCTTCTTAGGCTTCGGGATAAAATACCCCAGAATCGAACTCTGGTGTCTTTTTCAGTTGAAAAAAGACTAAACTGGCGATGCGTGTGAGGTGTCGACGTATCCCTACTTAGGATTCAGGATCAACTTCCCCAAGTTGAATCTTAGATTGAAGGATTAGAAAATATTAATGTGGGAAAGGAAGAATCTTATATTCTGTTTCCTAATAATGGAGAGGAAGGATTTTTTGTCTAGTCCCCGAGTAAAGGTGAACTCGAAACAAGAGAAGGAGGATCTTGTCTCCTATCCCCAGCTCGTGGAGAGGAAGGAGGATCTTGTCTCCTATCTCTGGGTAAAGGTGCCTTCGAAGTAAGAGAAGAAGGATCTTGTCCCCTATTTCTTGCCAGTGGAGAAGAAGAATTTTATTTTCTATCTCTAGATGCTGACGAGCTCGAAACAAGAGAGGAAGGTTTTGTATCCTATCTCTTGCTGATGGTGAGGAAGGAGGATCTTGTCTCCTATCTATAGGCATTAAAAATTGCTTATAGGTGCCCGAACGTGACTCTTAATGATGAATTGCCAATTGGCGACCCATCCGACGAAGCGACAAAGAACCACTGACAACGCGACCGTGCCGCAAACGCATAAAGCGAGTCAACGAACGCATGAAGCGGGTCAGCAAGGCGTGCAAGCTAGTAAAGCAACAAACCATCGAATAAATCCAACAGCGAAGCTTCGGATCAGCAAGTGTTTACGAGACTGGATCGACCAGACTCGTACGTCGACGAGACAGAATCAACCAGACTTGAACATCAACGGAACTGAACCGATCGATGTTGCAATCAAGCGGACCTAAACGACGACGGAATTGAATCAATCGAGCTCTAGAATCAACAAGACAATCAACTGGACTCAAACTCGATGTAACTGAACAGAATTAGAAAATTCAGAAACTAGAACAGTGCCTCGGCCAAGGCCGAGACACCACTTGGTGTCTCGACCAATTGGCCGAGACACCAAGTGTCTTTGTCCAACAAACCCCCTCCCCTCTCTCCTATAAATAGAGGGGGGGTCTCATTGTCCAAGGTTGGAATTTTTCGTCTGAGCCTGAGATTTCTGAGAGCCCTTTGCACTGATCTGAGCATTCGTAAAGAAGAAAAAGTTAGATCTAGATCTCGTGCAAGTGAAGAACGCATCACAACTCAAATCCATGCAGCGACGAGGAGATTCACAGCAGATCCAGACCAGAATCAAGGCGGGTCTAGGTCAGATCTATCAAATCCACCCTCTAGGTTAAGTTTCACCTTAATCTCAGGGTTCGTGCATGACTTCGCTTTGTCAATTTCACCCACTCTAGCGATCATCTCCTTTGTGATGATGACAACGTTATACCCGGGAAGTCGTGCCAACACACGATGAGTTGCTTAGGCATTTATGCTAATGAGTTGAACTATCATGCTGGGAGTACGAGTAGATCCTGATAGAGGAGTTCACCCCAGAAGCCTGCACAATGCCTCTGTTCCAAGTTAATCAAGGTGGTGCTATCGGAGTGTAGCTGCAACAAAGCAACTCCATAGAGGGTGTCGGTCTTCGACAGACTTGGTGCCAGACAGCCGAAGCCCAGGTCAGGACTCTTCCGCAGGAGAAGTGACGAACTGCTGAGAGTCACCAACAAAATAACAGGCAGAGGGGAGTCAACTGGTGCTAGTCCCTGACCATCCGACCGGATAACTCGCTTGCGCACCAACACAATTCGACGTTGTAATTATGACAAGATCATGAAAGGATTGCCGTCATATGATGAAGTACCAGATGCTGGCTCTGCAATGGCTTCCGACAACATAGTTTTGAGCGAGGGACAGCCCCGTGAAGCCCTAATGATCAGTGCTGAACAAGTGGCCAAAATGCTCGAAGAAGCGATGGCCAAACAGAAGAAAAACTTCAAGTTTGAAATGGAGATGGCCATGCAGCAGATGCGAGAAATGCATGACAAACAGATCCAAGCACTGACGAACTGTTAGGTGAAACCAGTCGTCGCAACAACATCAATCAAGTTGACAGCGACACAGACGGGGAAGAAGACCGTGGCGCCAATAATCCCCCTGAAGAACAAAATGCTGGGGGTAGTCACGAGAATGCCAATGGCGATGCCGTCATTCCAGAGAACGAGAAGATAAAAGATCTCGAGAGTAAGATCAACACCTTGATCTCTACTCAAGAAGTGAAGAAGACTGGAGTACCATGTCCATACCCAAAAGAGTGGGAGTCGATCCCATATCCGTCGAAGTTTAGCTTGATTAACTTCACGCCGTTTGACAGGAAAGGGTCCCCCACCCAACATTTGATTTACTTCAAGACTCACTTAGGGGTCATTTCTAGAAACGAGCCCTTGATGGTTTGATCATTCATTGGTATCCTTCGAGGAGCTGCCTTCGATTGGTACCACCATCTCAAACCAGGGAGCATTACCAGCTGGGATGACATGGAATCCATGTTCCTCACAAACTTCTTCGACGACAACATTGAAATATCCATCGGGACATTGTTGGATGAGAAGCAAAAGGACGGGGAAATTGTGGATACCTTCATCAAACGTTTCTGGAACAAGGCGATGAATTGCCGGGACCCGATAACTGAAGAATTCATTCTCCAAACCTACCACAACAACCTATCATTGGATGTGCTTGAAGCGATGGGAACATCACCCTCCACTACATGGAAGGATCTAAAAGTGCACGGGGAGCAAGCTGAAAGGTTCCTCAAGAGGAAGAATGTAGAAAGAGGCTAGCCGGCGACAGAAGCTCCAAAACGCAACTTCATCCCACGCAACAAGGGGAAGGAGTAGGCAAGAATGGCGGTTGCCAACCAGTTCTAGCTGCAGCCACAACAAGAGCCACAACGGCAGGCATCGCAAGAGTCGTCGCCCCAATGGCAGCAGAGGCCTTAGCAGCAGAAGCCTCCGGGTTCCAGATTCCCCAAGCTGTACTCCTTCAAGGATGACGAGGTTCCTAGAATCTTCAAATATCTCCTGGAACACAACAAGATGCAGCTGCCACCGATCGTGAATCAAGAGGAGGCCCACAAGGTCAATGACCCGAAGTACCGCGTATATCATAGAGTAGTGCACCACCCAACAAAGTCGTGCTACGATCTTAAGGATAAAATCTAGGCCTTGATCGATGTAGGGGTCATTACCCTGAAATCATCTGAATGAAAGTCTTTGTAACCCGAATGGCAAGTACCCTTGGATGTTCTAATATTTTTATCAAAGTTGTCTTAGTTTTCCTAGGGAAGCATGTGATTCCATAGGTTTACTCTCTAACTGAACCGTGTTCCAATAATATAGCCGAATACAACACGTTGCTTATTGGACTCAGTTGCACCAAAGAGCTGGAGGTCGAATATCTTGAAGCCTATGGCGATTCGCAACTCATAGTCAGATAGATCCGTGGGGACTATGGACTCAGAAATCCAGATCTGATTCCATATCACTAGGTGGCTATTGAGATAGCAGACTCGTTTGAAGAATTTTTCATCGAGTACATCTCGTGCCTCTAGAACACTTATGCGGATAAATTAGCGGCATTGGCAGTATGATTAGCACAACCTCCCGAGACTGAACAGTTAGTCACCGTCAGATTTCATCAACTATTTGTGTCGATATATGATGAGGCAGAGGAAGACAAGGGGGTGGTTACCAGAGAAGTATATGCAACCTGAGCCAAATTCGAGCCTCGAGATTGGCATTTCCCCATAATCGACTACGTCCTACATGGTATTTTGACAGAGGACACGAAGGGGAGAGAATCGATCCAATGAAGAGCTCCAAGATTCTTCTATGATGCAGAGACCCAGATGTTATATTGTCGTGGGTACGATGGCTTACTGCTCCGGTGCCTTTCAAACAAAGAAGAGGAAGAAGTCCTTTGGGAAGCACATGGAGGCGAATGTGGTGCACACTAGCCTGGCCCCAAACTCTATGATTGTATCAGGAGAATGGGATACTTCTAGCTAACGATGGTCAATGACGCAATCGAGTACACTCGAAAATGCCACCCGTGTCAAATTCACGCGAACTACATGTATCAACCTCTGGAGCATTTGCATCCTTCGGCTACATCCTGGCTATTCGAGACATGGGGAATGGACATTATGGGCCCTATTTTTCCCCGTCGATTAAAGGTGATCGGTTCATTCTTGCGATTACCAACTATTTTCCAAGTGGGCTGAAGCAATCCCACTTAAAGAAGTGATGGCGAGCAACGTCGTTAAGTTCATTAAACACTACGTCATCTACCGACACGATATGCTGAGACGGATCGTACACAGTAACGGTCCTCAATTCATCAGCAATGCCTTCATCAGGTTTTGTGAGAAGTTTAAGATCCAAGGTGTCTCCTCGATTGCCTATAATCTCGCTGCAAACAGGTTGGCAGAGGCGTTCAACAAGACAATCATCAATATATTGTCAAAGCTTGTGAAAACTAACACGCGAGATTGGGATGATAAACTCAGAGAAGCACTCTGAGCATATCGCACCACCGTATGCACACCGACCGGAGCTACTCCGTACTCTCTGGTCTAGTGGTGTTAAGCAGTTCTTCCACTGGAAGTCCAGATCCCGTCACTTTGCATCGCCCTCGTAATGGAGATGACGACCGAAGAACAACATCAGAAACGTCTTGAAGAACTCGAGATGTTGGATGAAAAGCGCTTGGAAGCTCAACAACGCATTGAGTTCTACCAAGCCAGAATGTCGAGAGCTTT
>JBAKGM010058982.1:0-15228 GCA_037177215.1 Asparagus racemosus
CTGAGTTCATTTTGTTCTTGACTCGTATCGGTGAGTTGTCGTTCAACTAACCATCAAACTTTTTTCTGAGACTCCTCGGTTGATCAGGGAATTCTTTGTTGCAACGCTCTGATTGGTGTCAGAATATGTGCGGAATCTAGCCTTTGATCGGCGAGTGTGACGCGTTGACCGGCATCTAACTTTGTGTGGAATCTAACCATTGATCGGCGAATCCTTCGGCGGCGACGCGTTGACCGGCGTCAACAAAGTTTATACTCATACATTTACTGGAGTTTTGGGAATTAGTTTATCCTCATATACCCATTCAGAGGTTGTCGAGTTATCCTTAAGAATATTTTATGAGAATAATCTCCAGGAACTTCTCAACAGAATAGGAAGCAGTTTATACTCGTATGCCTTTTTGGAGTATTGGCGAGTTATCCTTAAAAATATTTTCTAAAAACTTCTCAGCCAAAGTAGGGAACAGTTTATACTCGTGTACCTTGTTAGAGTTTTGGCGAGGCTCGACTAATTTGAGCTGGATGAAATTGACTCTTGTTGAGTGATATCCCCGCTGAATAGCTGTTCGGGGGTCTTCATGGCCGTTACGACGAGCTTCACGAACTTCGAGCTTCACCATGTCATGACCTTCGGGTTGAACGTTGAGCCTCGCTGCGTAGGCGAACCTTGGTTGAATGTCAAGCTTCACTGCATATGCGAATCTCGGTTGAATGTCGAGCTTCACTGCGTAGGCGAATCTCGGGTCTTAAGATTTTGCAACTAGGGGTATGTGGCCCTCATTTTCAGGACTAGACTTCTTGACTGTCTACACGCCTGGAGACATGATGCGATGCTCAAGTCTTTTCTAGACTATGTTGAGATGGTATTTGTTGAGGAATCAGCATCTCTAGGTCGTACACACCCTCACTTTGCTTCAAGCGTGGCCAAAATGGTGCAGCTCAAGTGAGAGCTCTAGGTGGAAGGAGGAAACTTTGGTATCGTAGAGCTGACGAGGGTCTACGCCGAAGAAGCTCCAACTGTAATGTCTGAGAAACTAAGGCCTGCCGAAGTCTGCGAACACTCTGAAAGCCAATGAGGACTCCTTCAAAGTCAGGCTGCAGGAGGAATTCCAACAGATCTCTCGCCATGAATTTCCCTCTTTTTATCATTTATTATAATTCTTTTATTTCGTTCAAAATAATTAACCATAATACTCATAGAATTTTTAGCAAACCCTCAGCCATCAATGGATTTGATAAGCCTTTACCGATTACCGTTTGAATCAAGCTAGCGTGTGGATTTTCTAAACCCGTTCCGGACGTGACGTTGTGCTAAAAGAATGAGACTCTTTTTAGACTTCATGCTACGATGCCGAATACATAGACTTGGTACTCATTTATGGACAAAAGACTACCCGGCAATGCGTGTTACCCGTAGACTTATCCCTTCTTAGGTTTCGGGATAAAATACCCCAAAATCGAACTCTAGTGTCTTCTTCAATCAGAAAAAGACTAAACTGGCAATGCGTGTGAGGCGTTGACTTATTCCTTCTTAGGATTCAGAATAAAATTCCCCACGCGTGGAAGACATGGATTTTAGTATCATTAATGACGACCCACCACACTTTCGAATATGTCGGTGTTACTCTTTTTACGGTTAAGAATTAACCGGCAACACGTGTGAGGCATTGACTTTATCCCTTCTTAGGCATTGGAATAAAATTCCCTAGAATCGAACTCTGGTGTCTTCTTCAATTGAAAGAAGACTAAACTGGCAATGCGTGTGAGGTGTTGACTTATTCCTTCTTAGGATTCAAAATAAAATTCCCCATGCGTGTGAGGCGTGAATTTTAGTGTCATTAATGACAACCCGTCACACTTTCGAATATGTCGGCGTTACTCTTTTTACGGTTAAGAATTAACTAGCAATGCATGTGAGGTATTGACTTTATCCCTTCTTAAACTTCGGGATAAAATACTCTAGAATCAAACTCTGGTGTCTTCTTCAATCGGAAAAAGACTAAACCAGCAATGCGTGTGAGGCGTTGACTTATTCCTTCTTAGGATTTAGAATAAAATTCCTCACGCATGTAAGGTTGTGGATTTTAGTGTCATTAATGACGACCCGCCACACTACATCGGCATTGCTCTTTTTACGGTTAAGAATTAACCAGCAATGCATGTGAGGCGTTGACTTTATTCCTTCTTAGGCTTCAGGATAAAATTCTCTAGAATCGCACTCTGGTGTCTTCTTTAATCGAAAAAAGACTACACCGGCGGCGCATGTTAGGCATCAACTTTGGGGTTATTGGCCAACCCCTAACCCTCAACGGATTTGGTGTGCCTTTACCAACCACCATTTGAATCGGGCTAGCATGTGGATTGTTTAAATCCGTTCTGCATGTAACATTGTACTAAAAGAATGAAACTCTCTTAGACTTTATGCTATAATATTGAATACGTAGATTTCGTCTTTTTTACGGGAAGACTAACCCAGCAATTCATGTTAGGTGTTGACTTATCCCTGCTTAGGATTCAGGATCAAATTCCCCAAGGTGGTTCTTAGATTAAAAGGATTAGAAAGTATTGATGTGAGAAAGGAAGAATTTTATATTCTATTTCCCGATAATAGAGAGGAAGAATTTTTGTCCTGTCTCCGAATGAAGATGGGTTTGAAACAAGGAAAGGAGGATCTTATCTCCTATCACTTGCTCATGGAGAGGAAAAAGGATCTTGTCTCTTACCTCCGGGTAAGGGATGAATCTGAAATAAGAGAGGAAGGCTTTGTATCCTATCTCTTACCAGTGGAGAGGAAGGTTTTGTGTCCTAACTCCAGAAGCTCATGAATTCGAAACAAAAGAGGAAGGTTTCGTATCCTATCTCTTACGGGTGGAGAGGAAGGAGGATCTTGTCTCCTATCTCTGGCTGCTAGGAAGGAAGGATTTTTATCATGTTTCCAGTGAAAGAAACTAAAAGTGTGATCTCCACTTTGAGAATCTTATGAGGTGAGACTAAAAGTGGGATCTCCACTCTAAGAATTGAAAATATTCAAGCGACCTTAAGTTGGATGACCTGATCTGAAAATCAGGGCGCATACCTTCAGTCAGCACTACCTAGGAAGAGGATGGATCTAAAAGTGAGATCTTCACTCCGAGAACTGAAAAGATTCAGGTGATCTTTAGTCGGACAACATAATCTGAAAATCTCGGTGCATACCTTCAGTTGGCGCTACTTAGAAGAGGGATGGAACTAAGAGTGGGATCTCCACTCCGAGAATCGAAAAGATTTAGGTGACCTTCAATCGGACGACCTGCTCTAAAAATCCTGGCGCATACCTTCAGTCGGCGTTACCTGGGAGAAGGATGGAACTAAGAGTGGGATCTCCACTCTGAGAACTGAAAAGATTCAGGCGACCTGATCTGAAAATCTCGGCGCATACCTTCAGTCGGCGCTACCTGGGAGAAGGATGGAACTAAGAGTGGGATCTCCACTCCGAGAACTGAAAAGATTCAGGCGACCTTTAGTCAGACAACCTGATCTAAAAATCTTGGTGCATACCTTTAGTCGGCGCTACCAGGGAGAAGGGCGAAACTAAGAGTGGGGTCTCCACTCCGAGAATCAGGAAGATTCAGATGACCTTCAGTCGGACGACCTGATCTGAAAATCACTGCGCATACCTTCAGTCAGCGCTATCTGGAAAAGAGATGGAAGTAAGAGTAGGATCTCCACTTCGAGAACCGGAAACATTCAGGCGACCTTCAATCAGACGACCTGATCTGAAAATCCCCATGCATACCTTCAGTCGGTGCTACCTGAGATGAAAATTCTGGCGCATACCTTCAGTCAGCGCTAACTGGGAAAGAGATGGAACTAAGAGTGGAATCTCCACTCTGAGAACCGAAAAGATTCAGGCGACCTTCAGTCGGACGACCTGATCTAAAAATCCTGGCATGTACCTTCAGTCAGCGCTACCTAGGAAAAGAGGTGAGAGTAAGAGTGCGGTCTCCACTCAGAGAATCGAAAAGATTCTAGCAACCTTCAGTCAGATGTCCTAATCTAAAAATCCCAGCGCATACCTTCAGTCAGTGCTACCTAGGATTAGGATAGAGCCCTTCTGTTTATCACAAAGGGGACCTTGTGCTTGGAGGAAGAATTTTATATTCTATCTCCAGCGCGAAGGGAATTTTGAGTTGACCTCTTGTTCATGGAAGGAATTAAGAGGGGATTTTGATACCTGGGCTAGAAAATTTTGTAGACCCACCGTCAATGAATTTGATCGGTGAGGGAATTTGTAGTAGAGGATAAATTCAGGGTTATCCTCGAGAAAAATGAGTGAAATATCCCACGAGAAACTTCTCGTTTGAAACGGGTTATCCTGAATATACTAAGGATAGTATTTCTTCAGGAACTTCCCATTTATTAGAATTAATTGCCTGTTGCCGCTTTGGGTAATTAGGCGATATGCACCGTTAGAATAGATCATCTCTATTACGAACGGTCCTTTCCATTTAGGTTCGAATTTACTTTTCTTTTTAGAGTTGAGGATTATCGGTCGGCGAGCAGCGAGGACCAGATCTCCTTCCTTGAAACCCCTGTGTCGCACTTTTTTGTTGAAAGCTCTCGACATCCTGGCTTGGTAGAACTCAATGCATTGTTAAGCTTCAAGGCGCTTTTCATCCAACATCTCGAGTTCTTCGAGACATTTTTGATGCTGTTCTTCGGTCGTCATCTCCATTGTGAGGGCGATGTGAAGTGACGGGATCGAAACTTTGAGCAGAAGAACTGCTTCACACTTGTAGACTAGAGAGTACGGGGTCGCTCTGGTTGGCGTGCGTACGGTTGTGTGATATGCCCAGAGTACTTCTCCGAGCTTATCGTCCCAGTCTCACTTGTTAGTCTTCACAAGCTTCGACAATATCTTGATAATCGTCTTGTTGAACGCCTCTGCTAATCCATTCGCAACAGGATTGTAGGCCGTTGACGAGACTCCTTGGATCTTGAATTTTTCGCAAAACCTGATGAAGGAATTGCTGATGAATTGAGAACCATTGTCATGCACGATCTGTCTTGGTACACCGTGTTGATAGATGATGTGGTGTTTGATAAACTTAACAACGTTGCTCGCCTTCACTTCTTTTAGTAGGATTGCCTCAGCCCACTTGGAGAAGTAGTCAGTGATCGCTAGAATAAACCGATCATCTTTGAATGACGGAGGAAAAATAGGACCTACAATGTCCATTCCCCACATCTCAAATGGCTAGGATATAGCCGAAGGATGCAACTGCTCTAGAGGCTGATGCATGTAGTTTGCATGAATTTGACACGCGTGGCACTTTCGAGCGTATTCAATTGCGTCGTTGACCATTGTTGGCTAGAAGTACCCCATTCTCCTGATACGATCATAGAGCTTGGGACCAGGCTAGTGCGCGCCACATTCGCCTTCATGTGCTTCTCAAAGGACTTCTTCTGCCTCTTTGCTTGAAAGGCACTAGAGCAACAAGCCATCATACCCGCGATAATATAACGTCTGGGTTTCTGTATCGTAGAAGAACCTTGGGGCTCTCCGTCGAATAGATTCTCTCTCCTTCACATCTTCTGGCAAGATACTATGCAAGACATAATCAATTATGGGGAAACGCCAATCTCAGGGTTCCAATTCGGTTGGGTGGTATATACTTCTTTGGTAACCACCCCCTTGTCTCCCTCTGCCTCATCATATATTGGCACGAACAATTGATGAGTTCTGACCATAACTAACTACTCAGTCTCGGGATGTGTGCCAAGGACACTGCTAACACCGCCAATGCATCTGCGTAAGCGTTCTGAAGGTGCAGAATATACTCAATGAAGAACTCTTCAAATGAATTTGCCATTTCAATGGCCGCTTGGTGATATAGAATTAGATCCAGATTCCTGACTTCATAGTCTCCACGGATCTGCTTGACTATGAGTTGTGAATCGCCATAAGCTTCGATATATTCGACCCCCAGCTCTTTGGTGAAACTTAGTCCAATCAGTAGCGCATTTTGTTCGGCCACATTATTGGAACATGGCTCAGTGAGCGAATAGGCTCAAGGCATGATGTGTTTCCCTGGGGAAACTAATACAACTCTGACTCTGACAGAAATCTTAGAACATCCGGGGGCACTCACCACATTAGTTGCTCGAGAAGCTCCATCGAAGTATAGTCACCATATTTGTTGATGCGACATAGTATTGGCTTCGTAGGCTTCATCCGGCAAGTCATCATATAACTTGGCTGCATCCGTCGTTGGATTTGCCGCCAAAAGATCGCAAATTGCTTGCCCCTTAACTGACTTCTGCTGTTTGAAGTGCAAGTCGTATTGGGACAAGAGCAAGGCCCATTTCACTAGATGCCAACTCATGGAGGCTGGTTGCGTCATGAATATCCAGACCAGATTTACGTTGGAGATAACATAAATCGTCTGTCTGACCAAATAGTGTCGCATCTTCTGAATCGCGAACACTAATGCAAGACACTACTTCTCGATCATTGTATAATGAGACTCAGCACCAACTAGAGTTCGGCTTAGGTAGTATACTGCATGTTCGTGACCGTTGTCGTCGTCTTGTGCGAGTAAAGCACTTAACGAATGGTCCATTGCCTTAGTGTAGATCAAGAACGGTTTACCTGACTGCGGTGCAACGAGAACAGGAGGCTTCACGAAATATGCTTTAATATCCTCGAAGGCCTTTTGACAAGCGTCATCCCAAATAAATGAGACACCTTTCTGGTTGAGTTTAGAGAATGGCTGGCACTTCCTGGATAGGTTCGATATGAATCGCCGGATATACGCCAATCGTCCTTGTAACCCCCTAAGGTCTCTCAGATTTCTTAGAGATTGCAGTTCTTGAATTGCCTTCACTTTATCAGGGTCAACGTGGATACCCTCATTGGTGATGATGAATCTGAGGAACTTTCCATTGGACATCCCAAGGAAGGACTTGGCAGAGTTCATCTTCAGCTGATGAGCTCGCATGAGCTCGAACACTATCCCGAGGTCTTTGATGTGATCATTTTTTTCATGGCTCTTTACAACCAAATCGTCAACATAGCACTTGATAGTTTTCTAGAGATGATCCTGAAAAATATTCGTCATTGCCCGCTGGTACATGGCGCCTGCATTCTTTAGACCGAACGGCATGACCGTGTAGCAGAATATGCCGAGGGGCGTTATGAATGTCGTGTGTTTGGCATCATCCGGGTGCATCTTAATTTGATTGTATCCTGAAAAGCTGTCCATGAAGGACATCCTCTCGAACCAAAACATATTGTCAATGATGAAATCGGTGATCGGGAGAGGGAAATCAACTTTAGGGCAATCGGCGTTCAAGTCTTTATAGTCGACGCAGATCCTGATTGTCCCATTCTTTTTTAGCACTAGGACGATGTTTGCCACTCAGTCCGGATGTTGTACTTCCGTAATGAATCCTGACTCGATGAGCCTTTTTACTTCCACCACAATCGCCTCCATAATTTACGGACAAAACCGTCTTTGCTGTTACTTGACAGGCTTGGCATCCAGTTTGATATTGAGGCAGTGGGTTGCCATATTTGGGTCGAGCCCTGGCATATCTTCGTAGTTCCAAGTAAACACGTCGATATATTCCCTGACAAGAGTAATTAACTCCTCATTTTCTTCTTGGGGGAGACTACCGCTCATGAAGATGGGCTTTGGATTGGTTTCGTCGCCCATATTGACTTGGACGACTATATTTTCAGTGGGGGGTTCTCTTTGCTCGAATCGGTCCCCATACTGCACGTTGAGGTGATGAACCCACGGGTCTTCCCAGGTTGACATCTCCTCATCATCCTCCATAGTGGCGGGGTTTGCTGTAGCCATATTTGACATTAAGGCTTTGAAGGCTTTGCCAAGGTTGACATCGGAATCCCAAGCAGATGAGTCAGATGAATATCCCTCTTCTACCTCGGGTGATCGGTTGTCAATCAAGTAAGAGCATTCATCTTCTGAGGAGGATTCGTATCCCAGTCCCCTTCTGAATGCGTGATAATTTCCAGGCTTCTCTTTCTGGACATATGCCGCTTTGGGCGGGACTTGAGGACCTCGTCTGAAACAAAGGCCTCTCCCTTGCACAAAGTCAGACCCCCACTTCTTCATGATGTCTAGTGTTTCCGGACTATATCAAAATATGTGAAGTGTAGGCTCTTTGTTATCGACGTCCTCTTCCAGAAAGTAGTTTGGTGTCGGAACTGCATCTCTTTTTCTGTAGACTAAGTCTTTTTCACTACTTGATCTACCTGGGATGACGAGTGTTGTCCCAAAGGAGTCTCGGAATAGCTTCTGTGTTATGCATGATGACCGTATTGGTACGTGCAAGTCAGGGTCATTGTATAATCCTGTCATTACATCAGTCAGAGACAACGAGTACTCTAAATCATCTTTTATTAATTTGTCAGCTAGTTGCCAATTACAACCTTCGTCCGATGATTCTTCATCGTCAAGATTGATTACAAGGGGTACAATGCTATTCAAAACAAAATTATCATCATAATCAAACCCGGCTTCAGTATCAGCTTCCCCACCGCTGTACGCGCCTTGGGCCGATGATTCAGTATCGAACTCATTACCGTAGAGGAGAGAAGCAGTGAAGTAATTCTTCATCCCCTTATATGGTTGTTTGTCTACGACCACCGTCTTGACTTCATTATTCATGTCTACATATTTTAGACATTGATGAAGAGTAGAGGGAACTATAAAGTTATTATGGGTCCAAGGTCGACCCAACAATAAGTTATAGGAAGTCTCTGTGTCAATCAGATAACAAGTGACTTTGGACTTCAAATCTCCCATCTGGCACTTCACTCAGATTTTACCAAGCGGCTGAGACCCGCTTGTGTTAAATCCGTAGATCACTATGCCCGTTGATGCCAGCTTACTAGCAGGAATTCCAAGGCTGTACATGAGGCGCAGGGGCATGATACTCACAGCGGAACCCGGATCAACTTGAATTCGGTTAACTTCACTGGAGCCAATGTACCCGGTGAAGCACAGTGGCCTATCATACTTGGAATTCCTCGTCTGCATGTCCTCCTTGGTAAAGGTGATGCAGAGAAGGTGCTTGGCAGCCAGATTACACTGCTGAACAAAAGACTCTAGCCCTTCAGGAGTTGGCTTGATCTGAGTAAAGAAGACCTCAGAATCAGCCAAAGCTTCCTGTAAAGCTTCCCGAGTCTCCTTCGATAGACGTAACAGCTCGTAGAGAGTAATCCTTGCCGGGATGTTGGCCAATTAGGCCACACATTGAAGCGATATGGGGAGTTAGAGCTTCCCGGTTTGTCTCCTCTAATCAGGCGATTGAATCGAGACTGCTTCGGGAGCTAAACCTCCTGTGGTTGCTTTTCTTTTGACTTAGCCCCATCTCGTTTGGCTGCCTCCTACTGTTGCTCCTTTTCTATGCGGCTGAGGGGAGTTATTAGAACCCCCAGCTCTGACAGCATCTTGGCATTCAGATCAAGACCTTCCGGGTACTTGTACCTGTACTCGTGCCCGCTCCTGGTGGCATGGGTTTCAGGTTCCTCCTCAAAGAGTTAGAATGTCACCATCCACTCATCGTTACCCTCTAAAACTGCTGAGGTGGCATGGCATAGTTTCCCCTTCCCCTTGGATTTCTTTTTGGATTAAGAGGCCGCCCATTGATTATCTTCAAGCAAATATGGGTGGACCCACAGCACTTCGCCATTTGGGGCTGTGTGTGGCATGAGCCCTTTTTGGCGTTGTTTATGTGGATCATCATTCACCATCTTCATTGCCACCTTTACCATAGGCTGAGGTTCGAACCAAGCCAAAGGTACCGATCCGAAGCTAATGGACACCGCATTTGCTCTGACCTTCTTTTCCTTAGACAGCTTCATCGTAATGACTCCCACATCGATCAAGACTTGAATTTTATCCCTGAGGCCGTAACACGACTTGGTGGGGTGGTGAACCGCCCTGTGGTAGGCGTAGTACCTCAGATCGTTGGTCTTCTTTGCTTCCTCTTGATGCTGGATCGAAGGGAGCTTGATCTTATTATTTTCTACAATATATTTGAAGAGACCGGGAATCTCGTCGTCTCTAAAGGAATAGGACTTCAGGAATCTCAGTTCTGAGGCCCTCTGCTTTTGCGGACCTTGCTGCCATTGTGACTGTGACTCCTGTGGTGCTCGCTGATGTGGCTGCTGCTGGAGTTACTGCTAGAACATCTGGTTCGTGACCACCATTCTCGCCTGCTCCTTCCCCTTGTTGTGTGGGACGAAGTTGCATTTTGGAGCTTCCACCACCGGCTGGCCTCTTTCGGCCTTCTTCCTCTTGAGGAGCGGTTCAGCTTGCTCCCCGCGCACCTTTAAATCCTTCCATGTAGTGAGGGTGCCGTTCACATTGCTTCAAGCACATCCAACAATAAGTTGTTGTGGCAAGTCTGGAGAATAAACTCCTCAGTTATCGGGTCCCGACAGTTCATCGCTTTGTTGCGGAACTGCTTGACGAAGGTGTCAACTGCCTCCCCATCTTTTTGCTTCTCGTCCAACAATGTCCCAATAGATATTTTGGTATTGTTGTCAAAGAAGTTCGAGAGGAACATGGACTCCATAACATCCCAGCTAGTAACACTTCTCAGTTTGAGACGGTGGTACCAATCGAAGGTAGCTCTACGAAGGGTGCCGACGAATGACCGAACCATCAAGGGCTCATTTCTAGAGATTACTCCCAAGTGAGACTTAAAATAAATGAGGTGCTGGGTGGGGGACCCATTTCTGTCGAACGGCGTGAAGTTGATCAAGCTGAACTTTGACTGATACAGGATCGACTCCCACTCCCTCGGGTATGGGCACAGTATCCCCGTCTTCTTGACTTCTTGAGTGGAAGATCAATGTATTGATCTTACTCTCGAGATCTTTGATTTTCTCATTTTCTAGGACGGCGTTGCCACTGGCATTCTCCTGGCTACCCCCAGCGTTTCGCTCTTCAGGGGGTTGTCTAGCACCATGGTCTTCTTCTTCGTCGGTGTCGCTGTCAACCTGATTGACGTTATTGTGACGACTAGATTCTCCCTGGTAGTTTGTCAGTGCCTGGATTTGCTGGTTATGCATTTCCCTAATCTGCTACATGGTCGTCTCCATTTTGAGCTTAAAGTTCTCTTTCTGCTTAGCTATTGCCTCCTCGAGCATCTTGGCTACTTGCTCAGCACTGATCATCAGGGCTTCCCATGGTTGCCCCTCACTAGAAACTGTGTCGTCGGAAGCCATTACAAAGCTAGCATCCGACACTTCGTCATCTGACGGCAGTCCCTTTAAGATTTTGTCATAATTTGAACGTCGAATCGTCCCGGTGCGCAACCGAGTTATCCGGTCGGATGATCGGGAACTGGTACGATTTGGCGTCCTTCTACTCATCATATTGTTAGTGACTCTCAGCAATTCATCGCTCTGAGCCACTAACTTTCTCTTATGGAAGTGTCTTGTTCTGGGCTTCGACATTCCATCACCAAGTCTGTCAAAGACAGACACTCTTTCCGGAGTCGCTTTGTTCCAATTGCACTCCGACAATACTACCTTGATTAGCTTGGAACAGGGGCAATGCACAGGTTTCTCAGGAGAACTCCTCTTCTGAGATTTTCTCGTACCCCCCGTATGATAGTACAACTCATCAGCGTGAACGCCGGAGCAACCTATCACGTGTTGGCCCGACTTCTTGGGTATAACGTCATCGTCGTCAGACGAAAATGTCTCCTTTCGAGGACGGACTGCTTTATCGAAGCTACCAAAAGTGACTCACCTCGACGTTCGTCTGTGTGGGCATGAGGTCTCAGTGGACTCTCTGATTTTGATTCTCAGTCCAGTTGGTGGAGCTGCAGGGATTTTGTTGCCTTCGTTGAGGTGGGTACGACCTCCTACATTAGGAGTGACCCGTGATTTCCTCAACAGTCCCAGGCTGATCATTGGCTTGCCGGTTGTAGTAGGAATCGGCTTCGCCGGAGGTTCAGATGTGGACGCCAGAGGTGGCCTTGGCACCGAGGCAACTTTAGTTGGGGCGCTTGCAGACTTGGGCTTAGACGCCATGATCGCCAGAGTTAGAATTTCGGCGGACTTGGGCCTCCAGACCTAGCGGCTCATTGGTGGTTTAGCGACCACCTCCTCCTTCTTCAACTTGCGGGCTTGTTGCACCAAAGCCCGAGCTTGCGCGAGGAGTGCGCGGTGCTTCTGGATGTGCTCCTAAAGCATGGAATGGTTCCCCTTAACTCGGACCCATTCATTGGTTGATAGCTTCGTGGGGCAGCTCATCGTCTGAGGCTAAAGCCTTAGTGTCAGTCTAGACCTTAGATCCGCCTCATAGCGGATCCCGTCCGTTGATTGCATGGTCTTAGTGAACTTACGTGCCATGCTTTGTCGTCGCCACTGCCGAGCTCTCTTGGAGAGTGTGGGTACATTGTCGGCGGTCATCTCAGGTGCTGGGGGAACTTTAGTTGCGGGTGCCGAGGGAGTTTTACCACTACCTGCGACTTCAGCGGCAGCAGGGTTGGATTCGTCCTCTTAGATCTCTGCATCTGAAGCCCAACGGATCTTCTTTGCAGCGGAGATCCTTCTAGAATGACAGGGAGATGCAGATTTGGAGGAGGAAGAGAGATACTCCTCGAACTTTTGCTGGTTGAACTCAAACTCGACCTCTTCCTCGACTGGGATCGGGATCCGCGGCTACCATATTACGACCTCAGATCTGAGGTCGTTGGCTCCCACTGTGGTCGCCAACTTGTTCGCGGGGAAAGTTGTGTCGATTGTCATTGCAAATGAATCTGCTACAAATTTGTTTTTTACAACGAGATTCAAATAAAAAAATCGCCTTTTTATAAGGCTTATAACGAGAAATGAAAAAAGGTCACAACTTTATACCGTTTCTAAACAAACGCGGGATCTGTTTATCAGATCCTCGCTTGCATGGGTGTCATTGCCTATGCCGGGGACTCTATTCTGTCCGTGGACCGCCGCGTGATCCGATCTAGGTGCTAGATCTACGGATCTGAGGTGTTTATTTCATGAAGGAAATAAAACACCAACGGGGATCAACTCACGAAGGAGATGATCGCCGGAGTGGGTGAAATCGATGAAGCGAAGTCACGCACTAACCCTGGGATTAAGACGAAGCTTAATCCAAAGGGTGAGATCGTAGATCTGACCTGGACTTTTCTCCTCGCCACGTAGATCTGAGTCGGAAGACGTTCGTCGCTTGCACGGGATCTGGATCTAGCTTTTTTAATTTTGCAGACACTCAGATCTATGCAAATGCCTTTGAAGATCTAGCCTCAAAGCTCCCAAAATTCTAATAAAAACAACTGAGACCCCCCCCCCTCTCTATTTATAGGAGAGGGGGGGTTTGTGGCCGGACACCTTGGTGTCTCAGCCAAGGTGGCCGAGACACCAAGTGGTGTCTCGACCTTGGTCGAGGCACTGTTTCCATGTTTTTGATGCTCGTCTGACACTTTTCCAGCATTGTTTTCTTCCGATCGTGTTGTCGTTGCATCGGGTCCATGTTCAATTGATTTTCTCGCTGACTCAGAACTCGATCGGTTCAATCCCATTGACGGGTTAAGTCCGGTGATCTCATCAACGTGTGAGTCTGGTGATTTCTCTGATCTCGATCCATCCAGTGACGTCATGCACATCGAGAAGAATATTTGTGATAATTTGTTGGGAACAATAATTAGATGTCATGCACATCGAGAAGAATATTTGTGATAATTTGTTGGGAACAATAATGAACATCAAAAGTAAGACAAAGGATAATATCAAAGTATGTCTTGATTTAAAAGCAATGGGTTTAAAACCAGAATTACATCCAATCTAGAATGGAGATAAACTTGTGATGCCAGCAGCTTGTTATACTTTTTCCCAAAAAGAGCAAAACATACTTTGTAGATTTCTAAAAGAGTTAAAAGCTCCAGATAGATTTGCGTCCAATATTTCTCCATGTGTTAACCTTAAAGAGCGTAAGATTTTGGGGTTAAAAAGTCATGATTGTCACATTCTTTTGTATCCGTTGATTCCTATCTCAATTCATGGCCTTCTTCATGCAAAAGTTTGTGACTCAATTATTGAACTTTCCATCTTCTTCACCGTGCTATGTGCTAAGACATTAAGTGTGGATGAATTGAAGCAAATTAATGAACAAATTCGACTTACGTTATGTAACATTGAGAAGATTTTTCCACCTTCAATTTTTGATGTTATATTACATTTAGCAGTTCATTTAGCATAGGAAGCCATACTTGGTGGGCCCATTTGATTACGATGGATGTACCTTGTGGAGTGTTAGCTTTATGCTTTTAAGTCATACATTCAAAATAGGGCACGTCCAGAGGTCTCAATCGCCAAAGGATATATAGCAGATGAATTCATGACTCTTTGCTCAAGGTATCTAAAAGTCTTCGAGACAAAGTTTAATTGCCTTGAAAAAAATCATGAAGATGGCGGTAGAGAATGTCATGAAGGATTCTCTATTTTTAGACAAAGTGGGTGGGTATTGAGTGCCACGAGCACCCACCATCTTAATGAACATGAGTGGTTTTAAGCTCATATTTATGTTCGTAAGAATTGTGATGAAGTGTAACAGCACATTGAGTAAGTTATTAGACTTTATAATTCTATTAACACATTTACTATACTTAGTTAAAATTAACCAATTTATGTTATTTTAATGTAGAGAGTACAATGAATTTGGGGCAGATCTCACTATTCAGTATGATGATAAAACATGGAATAAAAACTTTTCTGAGTGGTTTCAGACTCTAGTAAATATGTTTTTACAATTTATTTGTTCTTTTTGGGTCATTTTATTACATTTGTCTATGTCTTGAACATATCCTGGTTTTGTGTAGATTTATAAGCGTTATCCAGGAAATGATGATTTACTTTCATTATCTTGTGGTCTAAGTAAAATTGTCAAAAGTTTCACTGGGTTTGTCGTAAATGGACTTTGATTTCATACAAAAAGCTGAGATAATTGTTTGTCGACTCAAAATAGTGGGGTTGCGATTGTTGGTGATACCGGTGATGGTGGAGATATAGATTATTATGGGGTCTTAGTTGACTGTAGACAGTCAAAAAATTATAAGCTTGAAAACGAGGCTCGCACGCCTCCCGATTGTAAGGGTCTTAAGAGTCAACCGAGGTTCGCCTACAGCAGCGAAGCTCGAGATTCAACCGAGGTTCGCCTACAGCAGCGAAGCTCGAGATTCA